>JARFJB010000468.1:0-55000 GCA_036346205.1 Vesta saturnalis
TTCTTAATCTAAAATGTAATAACAATAGTAATAATAATAATAGCTCATTTCTTAACCTAAATCCGTAGTAGCGGGGATATTGTAATGTCCCCAAGGCTGCAAATACCTCTTCGTGATTGTTAAGAGTGCTTTGAGAGACGCTTGTAATATCCCCGCTTCTTAGGCATTTTAAATAATCATTAAAACTAATCCTATCTGTTACAACATAATCCCTAACGCCTTTTAATTTTCTTACCTCATAATCCTTAAGTCTAAAGCTGTATTTTTCCAGTCATTTCACCTTTCATCAAGCCAATTACTTTACCATTGCATCTTGGAATGTTATAGGGGTTGTCTGCAGGATAATCAGAAGTGTCGAAACGCGAAATGTTGTTGCGTGTAAGATCGTATGCATCCTCACATTTCATCTCGTACACCAGGCTATCGGTATCCATATATAATAATTTCAGGTAATCATCATTAAACTGACGTTGCATGAAATTACAGTGGAAATCGTACATTAATGTTTCAGAAATGTCTGAAGTAGCCATTCCCACATATTATTATGCTTATTAAAGTAGATTTCCACCTTGGATAACTCGATAGCCAGCAATTCTTCACCAAATATCTATCTGCTGTGGAAATTCGGCTGGGACAAGTAATAAATGGCTCCATACCTACCACTCCATCTTGTGACAATTAATTCTATGCTTTCTAAAATTTTCCATGGTTTTGCCAAAATTTGCGTTACTTAAGAGTTTGTACAAGTTTTTCTCGAAAGAGTTAGCGGATTCTGCTCGCAACCCTGTATTTAAGTTTATCCATGGTTTGAGCCAACGTGATTGGTTGACGCTAATCGCGCAATAAACTTTCTCAAGCACAAGGCCTGCTTGAAGACATTGCTTCAAATTGCGAGAATGAATGACATACTTAGTCTTAGAATGCAGCGTTGGGAGCAGTCTCCTATTTCTACCACCAGGTGGAGTACCATGTTCAACGCAGAATGGAATGTATTTATGACGTTCATAAAAATTGTCCGGATATAATAAATCCACCTCTAGGATTAATCCTTTGCATGCATCATCCGGTAAATTCAAAATTGCTTCGGAGGTTAGTAAATTTAGTTATCACTCGCTAAGCCACTTGAAATCATTCTGCGGCAAACATTGACATTGAGCCCATCCCTACAAATTAACCATATCTGTGTAAATGATATAAGAGGATTGCTTGCTGGCGTCGTATTCATCCATGTACTTATTATTAGCCTTGCTATATTTAGTACAGCATTGTGTTATCCCTCCTCTTATACCCTTTTTCACGAACAATAACATATCAACATCGGTGAGCAGCTCCAGTATAACTTTAGTGTATTTAACATACACTGACAGGTGTATCCGGGAGCGTTATAAAAGATTTCCGGATCTAACTTATGCGTTATTATACACTTATTTCTGAAATTTGTGAATACGTCAGCAAGTAGAAGTACATAACATCGCTATATTGACCTCAATTTTTTATTTGAAACTTTTGCCAAACGTTTTGAGCATGTGCATAATCATTATCTGTGATATGTATCTAATTTAGTCCACGTATCTACATACTCATACGAATACACCCCCTTTTTAGTCAATAACTGCAGCTACTCATCATTCAAATGACTTAGCGTGCTGCGTAAAATTTTGAAATCGTTAAATGATAGGAGGATAATTTATCTAGGGACTAGTTCATGAAGCGATGTGAATCTACAAATCGAAATTTAACTATTGTATATATGTCTTTGGTGAATGATATGTAGCGTTCTTTAGTTTTAGGTAATAATGAAATGTGACCGATAATGGCTTGGGAAATATCTTTTATCAGGAAGTGAGAATTATAGCGGATGGTGCATGCTTGATGAGCACTACCTCTAAATTGACCGGTAAAATGACAATGATCTCTTACTTTCATGTCATGACCTGAAAAGGGATGTTCGCAAATATAACAGTGGGTGGATGCATTATATTCCAGCATTTGCATGTCGCTTAACGTTTCCATAGGTATGGGATTTTCAAAATACTGATGCAGATTACTAGCAATATCTAGCAGCTCGTTGCTAAACTAATTAATATACTCCTCGCCCTTCCACAACCGAAATTTTGATCAGGAATCGTTAAACGTGCAATGGAGATAATATGCGATGCTGCATCTTTCTTATACTTAACGGTATTTCGCGTTTCGTAATATAAATGGGGCAGTCTGATCATAGTTCTTAAAATACATTCAATCCTGGCTTTGGCATCTCTATTCTACATTAATAATTAATTTACAATCTAATTCGTGATTACTCAGCTTAATTTCTGAACTAGAATAGTGGAGGAATCTATCGCATAGATAATTTATCTTTCTTTTTCCTTAACTGTGAACGCACTAATCCCGATAAATTATTGATCCAGCAGAAATGAAATTGCACTACTTCATCATCATCTTTAGTTGTCCGAAGTCTCGAAATGTCATCATCTATTTCGCTTTCAATTTCATAATTCTGTTGGATCATTAATAAATTAACATGCTGTTGTTTCTTTTCTAATAAGGGCATACACGTTTATGGATAAATTAGGATTTTGTTTTAAGAATTAACGGATTTGTGTTAAGGTCGTCGGAAACTGGATACCTTCAAAATTTAGGATTTCGGCATAATAGGGATAGGATGATAGACGATCACTGTGTAGGGTAGCGGGAAAGAGAGCCGTTGCTAAAGCCCACCCGAAACAGATTTTATCGTTGTTTTTCACAATAATAACACTTTTCTTATTTTTTATTTCTAGGGCTAAGGGATTAAAGGACGATGCCCTTATTAGACTTATACTGGTAATGCTTATAGTTAGCAAGATAATTTTTGATAGAGCCCAACTACTATCCTGTTCTTCAAATTGAATCAATTGTTCCATTAACTAATCTACTACATGATCATTAGATAGTTTTTCAAATTTTCATTTTCTAAATTAGCTCTTAAAATATTAAAATTTTTGGTCGTAAAACTAAATTCCCTATACATTAAATTGTTATCTTCATCATTATTTAAATCTGGTTTCACGATTTGCGCACAAAACTCTACATTTGTTTTTAAAATATTACTCGACTGTGCCCTTGATTGCGAGGGACCCTCCTGCAGCCGGTTTCCTCAACTTCTTTGCGAGTATTCTGTACCGCTCCAATTTTCCTGCAACGCTCGCTAGATGTTTTTTATCCTCAATACTCAATGAAGAGTCACTAACGCATGTCTTAATAAGTTTTAAATTAGCGTCGATGACGTTTATGATTTTGCCGATTTTTTTCTCATCATGAGTATTGGGATGTCTCAATCACTTCTACTTCTAAAAAATAAATTATTAACATGGATTAGTATAAATGGTGAACATTCTACCTTTAATATCTACCGAACGAATTGCGACAGCAAGTAATATAATCGGATCAAATTTATCGAACCTGTAATTTATCAATGTAATTAATGCTTCAAATATAAATGTATAGCTTACTTGGAGCGATACAAGTAATTATAATAGCAGTCAAGTACAGCGGTGAGCACTTTTGTAGGTAATTTAAATATAAAAAAATAGGTTTTAGCATTTTATAATTAAAAAAAGACATAATGATACGTCTTGATTTTGATTTTAATTTTGACTTTTGGTATGTCTAGGTTTTTTGCTGTGCTTTTGCTAGACCTTGAAGCAAATGCTTTACCAATTATATGTTAAATTACCACAGCACTATAATTTAACATAAGTAGTTGAAATTAAGATTAAAATTAAAAAAACTACAAAAAAAAAAACGTTCTGCATTATGCTTTTCATTTTTAATAACACTTGCACTTATTGACAACGATATCTTTTTGTTAGATTTAACTGGATTATTTTATTTGATGTCAAGTTTCTATTTGTGAATGCTTTTATCAATTTCAAATTAAAGTTTTTCACAACTTTACACTTACTCATAACTTGGTTACATTTTGTTAAATTGTTCTTTGGCTATTACATTTTTCTCTGTTAGCCTTCGACCGTTAGAAGGTAGTGTGATTTGTTATCTTCAAGGCAGTTTAACAATACTTAATTTACTAATGATCTAGTTATTCTTTACTAAAATTGTATTCCATAGTTATGTTTACGTTTACCATTTTTCAAATTTCACAAAATTGTTTCAAATCTTTAACAGTTTTGAAAGGTAATATTACTACTGACGAAACGTTTAGATTCTATAACTTAAATATACAAATACACCATATAAAAACCCGAAAAATATAAGTATATTAATATGTGTAATATTTGTGAAACATTTTCATATGTTTTAAACTTGTTTTGTTTTTTACAATTTCATTCAAGTAACTTTGGCGGTATTTATTATTAAATTACGAATAGTTTATTATTTATAACTTTTATACGTAAGTATAGCGATAATTGTATTTGATTAAAGATGAGATAATTGTAACGTTTATATTATTATTGAATAACTATTTAATTCTTCAAACTATAGTATAACGTTATTGAAATAATATAATACGTTTTGGTATTATTGCTAGTATTTATTGAATTTTACGAAAATATATTTATGCAATATATTTTTATATACGTGTAATAACTTTTATCACTGGTTCTGGTTTGAGCCCAGATGCCATACGTCACATGCAGTTTTGCTATATGACAACAGCTTAATTTTGAGATTCAAGCTGATATCGATAATTAAACGTATTGATTTCCGTATAATAAGAAAACAAATAATGTATTATTACATTAAACATGGATATTATTGCATATATGTCTACTGGATTACAGAATTAAAATAATCAAACATGTTTCCTTACACTTTTTGTCCTTTTTACATTCCAACCAACATATACATATATAAGGTATAGAAAGTAGAAAGTAATTAGCTCATTTTACGTTTGGCAGTTTCGCCAAGATCAGTGTGTGTATGTGCGTGCGTGACTGCATGCGTGTGTACGCGTGTGCGCGTGTGTGCGTGTGGGTGTTTGGGGGTATGTGAGTGTGCGTGCGTGCGTATTCGCGTGTGTTTGAGTGTGTCGGGATGTATGTGTGCTAGCATCCACGATAACTCCAGAACGACAATACGTACGTGCTTCAAATTTTATATTTAAGCTTGTGTTTATTTCTTCTTAAGCTGATTATATTTTGGGAGAAATATATCCGTGGAGAGGGAGATTATTGGAAGAAGTTTTCGGTTTTGATCAAATATTTCTGTGTGTGGTGTGTGTGGTTGTGTGGTGTGTGTATGGTGTGTGTGCACGTGTGTGTATGTGTGCGTGTGTGCGTGTGTGTGCGTGCGTGTGTGTATGCATATGTGTGTGTGTGTGTGTGTGTGTGTGTGTGTGTGTGTGTGTGTGTGTGTGTGTGTGTGTGTGTGTGTGGGTGTGTGTGTGGGTGTGTGAGTGTGCGTGCGTGCGTATGCGGGTATGTTTATGTGTGTTGGGGTGTATGTGTGCTAGTATCCAAGATAACTCCAGAACGACAATACGTGCGTACTTCAAATTTTATATTTCTTCTGAAGCTGAATATGTCTTGGGAGAAATATAGCCGTAGAGAGGGGGATTATTAGAAGCAGTTTTCGGTTTTGATCAAATATTTCTGAAACAGCTGTATATGTCAAAGATATAAGAATACGAACATATAGAGCTTAAATATATCAATTAATTATGTTCGGTACAATTGTTTGAAACGACGCGTCATTTAACGGTAAAAAATTCTTAAAGCAGAATTTAAGTCTGTTCAAATTTTTAAATGCCTGAATAACAATTAATTTTATAAGAAAATGTGTAGACATATTTTTTAAAGAAAAATTAGTTTTACATAACATTTCTTTATAAAGTTTCTTAATATAAGGTAAGCTAAATGTCAAAATTAATTAAGTAGGATTAAAAATGCATAAATTGTATTATCGGTATTTTATAGAAGCGGCTGGTTTTGGAATTTTTTTAAGTCAGCGTCTATATGTTTATTAACGTCTATCTGACATGAAATTTTAAACGTCTGTTTGACATGGATTATTGTTTTTGTTTTCATAATGTTTCCTATTTTCGTTACAAACGTATTAAAAAAGACAAAAAAAAACAAGATCTAGATTTGCGTACAGCTGCTATGTCACATGAACAGGCCATGCAGCAAAAGTAGCAAATATTAATTTACAGTTACTTAAAGCACTCTTCAACAGCTCCTTGCAATTTTTCCGCGTTCAATTACAGTCGGTACGTTTAGGGCATCGATAGGGAGTAATAAACACTTGATTACTGTTGTAGCTAATTGCTTTGATTTCTAGGACACCGTCATGTAATTAAAATGTCTACTGGGTGGATGTCTACTTCGTGGACGGAGGATTGCTTCTTAACTATTAGAGATATCAAAACCAATGTTGGTGTGGTAATACAGGATCATTGGACCTACATTCTAAAAATATGTCGGTATATATACAGGGTGATTGACACGCCACTTGATTTCTTCCTTTGGGGCTACGTTAAAGAAAAAGTTTACCAACATTCTCCCACCGCAAGCGACGATATGAAAAATAGAATTAGAGCTGCGTTTCAATCTATTTCGCCTCTAATGTTATTGCGAGTGAATCTTTCGTTTACCGAGCGAATTGCAAAGTGTTCAGCTAGACGTGGTCAGCATTTTGAACATTTAATTTGAATTTATGGTTTTATTCGTTTATGTTTACTTGTTCAATTTATTTTTAGGTGTAGAGAATTATTTTATTGTTTAGTTGTTAATTAAGTTTCCGTATCTGTTAAAGAATTTATTTGCCATTCGTATTTTCTTATTTGCTCTGAATTTTGTTTTATTTGTTCTTCTGTATGTCAATATTTTCAAATAAAGCGTCAATATCTTAAGAAGGGTCCGTCTTATGGCTATGAAACCTATTATCAATTAGTATCTACTTTTAACGGAGAATCGAAATGCGAAAAAATATACAGGATGTTGCATTTGAAAAAATTGAGAAAAATTACATTTCGCGTAAGTTAATCATTCTGTATAATTTTACATGTTTTCGAAAGAGTTCCCAGTTTGTTTGTTAGTAGACTATTATTAATAGTCGGTGGTATAAACAGATTTACAAAATTGTAGTGACAGATACAAATTTCCATACTTTTATTCTAAATGTAACAGTGAATCCAAAATTGCAAAATATACAGAGCGTTCCATAAAAAAAACACAGGTTTGGCTTGGCATATTTTTGTCAATCACCAAGTGCTTGTAACAAAGCCAGTATTAAAATGTACTTTGCAATGTCAATTTTTGTGAAAATACAGAAAATTTTTTAGCACATCTCGTTTCGTTAAAATTTTTAACAGACGTCGATTCTACAAAATGGCCAATTCGTATTTTCGTTATCAAAAATTTTAAACTAATTTAGATAACCAGAGTGAAGCTATACTTACGTGACGTCGCTACGTATACTTTTATAGAAATAAATACATTAATTTGCAAACTTCTTTACTTAATCTAAATTAAACAAAAGCACCCGACGATATTTGGTTGATTGAAGAAAAAAAAACTAGTTAAATGCCACTTTTCCATAAAGCGGTTAAAAGCTAGTCTCAAAATGACAAATACTATAAGATGACGTATGTTAACCTGTAGGTATATATAAAAGTACAGACAATAGTAATTAATACGTTATTTGGAAATGCCAACTCATCATTCATAATTGAATTGAAATAGTGTATCAAAAACAATTAAAGTTATCGTCGTCAGTAAATGATAACACTTTCAAAAATTGGTTAAACAAATTTATGAAATATGAAAATGCAAAGGTAAGCTTACTATAATGTAGCTTTGGTAAATGTGTTTGAAAGTATGTGTAGATAAATTAAATATTACTAAACCGTATTGAAAATGACATTCTAGCACATCCTCTACGGATGAGTTCTAACGATGAAAAACATCACAGTCAAAAAACACATTTAAGAGAATTTAGTTATAATATCGTTCCAAAATAGTGAAAAACTTTACTTGAAGGTGCTAAAAGCATTCATAACTAGAAAACATTATTTATAATTTCTTAAAAACTTAAAATCATATATTAAGTCATTGAAATGTTGTGATGACTAAGCACGTTTAATTGGTAAAGCATTTACTTCAAAGTAGTACCATTCTGCCAGTTTTTAAATGCAATGTGCCAAAACCTATTTAAGATTTTCTTCATTGAAATTATGTGGATGTTTATATCTTTATACCTTCTCGCTGTAACTGAACATATTATCAAATTGAGTGATATGATTTAAATAACTTAAGGCAGCTTGTACATTTAGTTCAGTTTGTTTAATAAGTCAATATAGTGGCAAAGAAAACTTTTAAACGAGTACGAGGGAACTGTGGATTTAGAGGGTACGCTTAGCAAAATATAACGAGTGTTACAATCCTTTGGAGTATGGTGAGTTGCAAAATCCCAGATATTTAACGCTTTGATAGATCAAATTTGGAGATAAATACATAAGCGGTGATTTTTATCAGATGAATGCATTTTTAGCACAAAATATTTTTGTATGGCGGGAGCTTAGTCTAGCACAAACTTGTTAAAGCAACTTTTTTTAAAAGAACTAGGGCACTAGAACTGAAATAAAACTCTGAAAGTCCAGGAAGGGCGTAAGAAAGATTATAATTAGTATATATACACAGAATATATATACAGGGTGTCTCAGAAACATGTTGCCAAACTTTAGGGGGTTATAAAGGCCGATGAATTAAGTACTTTTGCCTTATAAACGTATGTCCGGAAATGAGTCGTTAAGGCACTAGACGAAGAAGTGTTAAAAAATTGCAGAATGTTCGCATTTACGACTTTTTGTATTTTTTAATATTTATTAAATAAGAAAAACAATAAAACATTATATTAGTTGTTCAAAATTGCGGCCATCGACTTGCTGACATGCGGTCGTACGTCGAACCATTGATTGGCGAACTCGATAAAGGATGTGCGGATCTTCCTGAACAACTTGACTCGCAGCCATTACCCTTCCAATCAATTCTTCTTCTGTAGTTACAGGTGTTTCATACACTAATGATTTGATGTAACTCCAGAAGAAAAAATCGACAGGTGTCAGATCTGGGCTTCGCTGGCCAGTTAACAGGTCCACCTCGTCCAATCCACCTCCGGAAATTGTAAAGTTAGGTGGTCCCGCACGTTGCGAGTAAAATGCGCCGGAGCTCCGTCGTGCTGATACACATTCTATGACGAATGTCCAATGGAACATTTTCAAGCAACTCAGGAGAACTTCTTGTAGGAATGTTAGGTAGATTTGACCATTTAAACGTGGAGGTAGTAGGTACGGTCCAATAATATGATCTCCTACTATGCCAGCCCACACGTTAATAGAGAACTGATACTGGTTAGACTTCTGAAATGTTCCATGAGGATTTTGGTCGCTCAAATGTGACTATTACGGCTATTGAAGTAACCTTTCTAGTAAAGCAAGCTTCATCGCTAAATAGAATAACTGAGCTAAAATCGAACTGTCGAGCGCATTTTCCAAATACCAGCGACAAAAGTTTACTCTTGGACCGTAATCCGTTGGGTCAAACTGTGTACTTTTTGAAGATGATAAGGGTATAGCAATTGTTCATGAAGTACACGCGATACTGATGCCCTTGTATTTCCAGTTTCATTTGCTATTGCTCGCACACTAGTGGAGGGTTTTTATTCCACTCGTCGCAATACTTCTTCTTCCATCTCCACCGAACGAGCCGTTCTTTGCTGACCCGTACCTCCATTTCGTTTAAAATTTCCTTTTTCTCTTAAACGAAGGTGTAATGAAACGAATAATCTGCGAGATGGATGGCGACGATTGGGAAACCGACCAGCGTAGATCCGTGCAGCTTCCCTGCTATTGCATCTTGCTTCTCCATAAATCGGATGCATATCAGCCATTTCCTCAAAACTAAAATGTTCCATAGTAAAAGAATTCTTCTTTACTTAAATTATCACTTTAAAATAACAACTATTTGAAATTTACAAAATCAAAGTGACATTCAAAACGTCATTCAAAATTTGAACAATTTTTGATAATTGAAGAAAAGTTCTTTTGCTATGAAACATTTCAGTTTTGAGGAAATGGAAAAGGAAATTTTAAACCAAATGTAGGTACAAGTCAGCAAAGAACGACTCGATCAGTGGAGATGGAAGAAAAACAAAATTTAAAAAGCTTATCAATGAAGCTTGTTTTACTAGAGACAGTTACTTCAAAGACCGCAATACTCATATTTGGAGCAACCAAAATCGTGTCGATGGCCGCAATTTTGAACAACTAATATAATGTTTTATTGTTTTTCTTATTTAATAAATATTAAAAATACAAAAGTTGTAAATGCGAACATTCTGCAATTTTTAACACTTCTTCGTCTAGTGCCTTAACGACTCATTTCCGGACATACGTTTATAAGGCAAAAGTACTTAATTCATCGGCCTTTATAACCCCTAAAGTTTGGCAACATGTTTCTGAGACACCCTGCATATATATATATATATATATATATATATATATATATTAGCAAATAAAATAAATAAATTATTAACTTTTATTATTATAAAAATTTAAATCTTTCAAATCTTTTTCGTGAAATCAAAAGAAATTTCATTTTACACATGGAAATATTCATGTCGATAATTAAATTATAATTTGTAATTAATAGTTTCAATGTGAAACAGACTTCGTTGGAATATGCACAAATTACGCATGCGTTGCGTCCTTGCTAACTTAAATAAATGTAGCCTGTCAAAAATTTCCCCAAAGGATCTAAGATTAGTGAGTACAATTTTGATTGTGTGCAAAGTAAAATTATTATTTTTATAATTACACCTGTTCATTGACTTTTCAGATATTGATACATGTTGTCGCACAAACACTTATACACAATCAAACAAAAGACATAAATACAGGACATCAAAATAATAATCAATGCGTGCGCGTGCGTGCGCGTGCGTTCGCGTGCGTGCGCGTGCGTGCGCGTATGTGCGTGTGGCGTGTGCGCGTGTGCGCTGTGTGCGCGTGTGTGGTGTGTGCGTGTGTGTGCGTGTGTGTGCGTGGTGTGTGCGTGTACGTGTGTGCGTGTGCGTGCGTGTGCGTGCGTGTGCGTGCGTGTCCGTGCGTGCGTGTGCGTGCGTGTGTGTGTCTGCGTGTGCGAGCGTGTGCGTGCGTGTGCGTGCGTGTGCGTGCGTGTGCGTGCGTGCGTGCATGTGCGTGCGCGTGCGTGCGTGTGCGTGCGCGTGCGTGCACCTCCCCACTCCGATAGTCTTCTTTTCATATTACCACCCGCCAGGTCACAACACCCTATCCGATAACCTTTTAATGTACGCCTCCAGCCTTCCTAATGCTGTCATCCTAGGTGATTTCAATGCCCGCGCGTCCAATTCGGTGACTCCGCAAGCAACGGCAATGGTATCATCTGCTCTGTTGAGGTTGCCGCTTTTGAGAGTCGCCAACACTCAGCCACCTATTTAGAACATCTAGGTTGCTCAATAGTAGACCATATAATTATTTCAGAACCCATTGCTCACTATTTCGATCGTGAGTGCTTTATAGGCACCGATCACTTCAGATCATCTACCACTACCGGTCAAAACTTCATTTTGTCCAGCTCCCCCAGCATCTCCTCAGAACACAGACTTTAAAGATTTCTCGGAAGCAGACTGGAATGTGTTCTCCGAACAACCTTCCAACACCCAATTTTCAAACGACCTAAGATCTCGAGAAAGCCATTAGAGACCTAACTTCCGTAATTACTTCCGTAATTATTTCCGCAAACCGCTCCCATGGCATATTGTGAACTGGATCAAAGAGAATGACGAATCTATCGTCAATTCTTCCGATGTAAGGATCCGGCCCTCAAGACCGAATACAATCGCCTTAACGCCTTAATCAGGCGAGAAGCAAACAAACACGCCGAAGACTGCTGGACCAAAGCCACGTCCCAGTTAGATTACAGAAATGGAAAACTCTTCTGGCAACAGTTTGTTAGACTGACCAGAAGGAATGTAAACCTTAAATCCCACCTAGCCGACATTCAGGGCAACGCAATCTCCTCCCACTGAGGAAAAGCTGATTTCTTCGGTCTACATCTCCAATCCATTTTCCCATCCACAGATGACCCCAGTTCGACAATCGGTTCAAGGCACTCATTGAGAGTCGCGTTGAAGAATTCCGCAACCATAACTCCAACTCAATCAGGTCAACTCATACTTCAAAAAAAGGAAACATTCAGCCCCAGGACATGACGGCCTTAATCGCAAAATCCTCCGGCACGTACCTGACCCAGCCCTCCGATTACTTTCCGACATTTACAATAAATGACAAATCCTATCCCACTTCCCGACGGACTGGAAGGCGGCCTCCACCGTCATGATACCCAAACTCAACTCCGACTAACCACATCCTCCTCCTACAGACACATTTCCCTCCTGAGTTGCATCGGAAAATGTTTCGAGCAGATTCTGGCCAGGCGACTCAGGGACCATGTAGAATGCAACTCCTTCCCAACAGACAATTCGGCTTCCGCCCTAACCGAACGTGTCGCGATCCCTTGTTGAAGCTACTTACAGAGATTACCAGGGCATTCAATCACAAGCAATGAACCTGGCTGTGTTTCTAGACATTAAGCAAGCATTTGACATGGTCTGACCGGTCTCCTATACAAGATCCGTAACCTTAACATACCCGACCCCTTTTACAAACTCCTGCTCTCGTACCTGACCAATCGGTCAGTTTGGGTCAAAATAGGAAACACCTTCTGCGATCCTTTTCAACTTACAGCAGGCGTACCACAAGATTCTGTATTAGCCCCGATCCTTTATATACTGACTTCCATAAAAATTGCAACACCTTGAATTTGCTGAACGATTTTATTGAACTTTTTGTCAACGATGTCTTTCATTAGAACAAACAAACGATTAAAATTTGAATAAAATCTAGCTAGTAGTTTTTTTTCCTTTGCACTTACTAACAATAAATTTGAAGAAATAAACCAATCTGTGTGTAATTAACTGTCAATTTTGCAAATTATTTGTTCACAATTTCGTTCTGAACTTGGGAATAATGGCAAGAGTACATCGACATCAACATGTTTCCCAATTGACTGATTTTGAACTTGGCAGTATTATTGGCATGAGAGAGGCCGGACTTTCGTTAAGAGCAATTGCTCGTCGTGTAAACCGAAATGTTACAACGGTATTGAGATGTTGGTCCAAATGGTCCGAGGAAGGGGTGCAACAATGTCGCCCTGGATCTGGACGTCCCCGCAGTGCTACAGATCGCGAAGAACGTCGCTTAAGACTTTTGGCCACAAGAGACAGATTTTCAACAACTCGATCGATTACAAATGTTTATCGCCGAATAAGATCTTATGGGCTGCGTTCATATCGTCCATTTCTATGTCATCCTCTTACACCACTTCACCGTCTACGCAGGCTAGAATAGAGCAACGAAAGAGCGAATTGGGCGCAAGAATGGCATCGCATTGTGTTTAGTGACGAGTTCCGATTTCGCTTGTGGGTCCATGATGGTCGTAGGAGGGTCAAACGGATGCGTGGAGAACGTAAAAATCCAACATTTTTTATGGAACGCGACACAGCCCTCACACAAGAAGGAATGATATGGGGTGCAATATGTTACGGTAGCAGATAACCCTTGGGATTCATTGATGTCAACTTAAACGTCGCTGGTTATACTGCCAATGTGCTAGAACCCGTTGCGCATCCATATCTTCAGGGGCTGGAATATCCCATTTTCCAACAGGATAATGCGCGCCCTCATACGGCAAGGGCTACAACACGTTTTCTGGAAGAAGCTAACATTGCCGTCCTCCCATGACCTGCTCGGTGGCCTGATTTGTCGCCCATTGAACATGTATGGGATGAGGTCGGTTGGCGACTGGGTAATTTACCACACCCTCCAGATAACTTACACGGTCTTCGGCTACGGATTCAAGAAGCTGTAGCTGTAGCGGAGCAACTCATTATTGAAAAAAACATTTTTAGTTTATGTTTCAAATTTTAATCGTTTGTTTGTCCTAATGAAAGACATCGTTGACAAAAATTTCAATGAAATCGTCCAATAAATTCTAGGTGTTTCAATTTTTATGGAAGTCAGTATACAATATTCGCGTCCGACATTCCCGAAGTAACACAACCAATAGTAGTCGTAACACAGTTTGCAGATGACGCCGCCTTCTGGGCGGTTACTCGGAACAGCGGAACGGCCTCCCGCCTCATATCTAAAACCCTCCGGAGCTTCTCCAACTGGGCTAACCGGTGGAGAGCCTCAATCAATCCTACCAAAATCCAAACAATCCTGTTCCGACATCCTAATTACACCGAAGATAAGCATCCAAAGCTATCCGACTGGAATGTTTCCCTCACACTAAATCAAGAAAGACTCCCACTCCAACGCGAAGTCACGCACCTAGGAATACTCTTCACTAAAACCCTTAATTGGCTCCCCGATGTACGAAATACACTTAACGGAATAAGAAACTGGGCAAACCTACTGGGCATCCTTCGGGGTAGAATCAGAGGTTGCCACCCCAAAACACCTATAAAACATACATCCGCGCTGTTTGGATGAATTTCCGAGCACCCATATATACCAATATAAACCCCAATCACCTTCCCGTGAACGTCGAATGCGTACAGGTTACCCTTCAGGTACCCTAGCGACATCACAATACAACACGCAAACATACCACCCATCACACACAGAATACAAACACTGCAAAGAAGACGGACTCCTGAACAGTCTACGACTAAGATATATATATATATATATATATATATATATATATATATATATATATATATATATATATATATATATATATAAAAGCTATAAATAAGTAAATACTAACCATAAGCATGAGCATATGCATACTAACAAAAAAAATCAGTAACGAGCGTAGACAATTTTTCAAGAAGATATCTATGCAAATTGGTTGGTTAAAAATAGCTAGAGTGGGGGTGGAAAATGCCCGATTCCGAAGTTATGTGCACGAATGCGTAGCATAGGTTTCTTAGATTTTTTCGTTTGAAAACATGTTAGCAAGAGTGGGTGTCCCTAGCACTGTAGGGACGGGCATTGTCATGCATGGGCACAACACCAGAGACAGCATCCCACGTCGTTTATTTTGGATGACTCTCCGCAATCTATTCAAAGTTTCACAATAAGATGCGGCAGTAATTGTGGTCCCTGGCATCATAAACTCCACAAGCAATATACCTTTTTGATCCCAGAAAACTGTAGCCATATTCTTGCGGTTGTTGAAACTTTGTTTAAATTTTTTGGGTTTGTTTGGTGAATTTGGGTGCATCCACTGTTGAGACTGTTGCTTGGTTTCTGGTGTGTCTACCTAATCCATCTCTCGTCACCTCTCACAATGAATTTCAAAAAATCTTCCCCATCAGCCTTGTATCGGCCGAGAAACGACAAAGCCGATGCCATTCGGCGTTTTTTGTGTTCGCCAGACAACATTTTGGGTACCCATCGAACACAAACGTTTTTGTAGTGTAACTGCTCAGTGACAATATTGTATAGGGTAGATCTTGACGTTTCTGGAAATTTCTTTGATATTTCAGTTATTGTAAACCTACGGTTCTCTTTAACCGCTTCGTCAACTCTTTGAACAATGTCGTCCGTGACGACAGACTTGCGTCCTTGACCCCCTTCATCATGCACATCACTTCGATCATCTTTAAACTTTCTACACCATCACTCGTAAAGTTTACTCCATACACTCGGTTCATTCTTCGATGGATTTCTGCTTGCAAGAAACGGGTAACTCTTCGCAACTCATACTTGGCGGGAGCGTCAACAAAGGCGGGCATGTTGTCCCGTCTACACCTCAGCACCGAACGACGGCAAGAACTTGACAGTGACAGCGTGTAGAGGGGGAGTTGCGCCGTTGCTTACTACGTATATGAGTCACCTGCCAGCCATTGCGCGTTCGTACTGAGCGACCGGACGTTAAAAAAAACGGCCCTCGTACCTTCATTCTTAACAATACTTATCTTTTTTTGGGTTTAAACAATGTATTTTAAGGTAAAATTGTACAAATTTATGTTACAATAAATTTAATTAAAGTGTGAAAAAACGTTGATAAAATATGCAAACGCAATGATAAACCTGCTATGTTAACTAAATATTTTTTGAACCCAACTATGGAAACTAAATTTTATTTTACTTCCCTTGAAAAAGGCAACACTCTCTAATAGATGAAGTCTAACAGTGAAAAATGCCACAATCAAAAAACAAATTCAACAAAATTTAGTCACATTATAATATCACTGCAGAGTTGTGAGAAACTATAATTTAAAAAATAGTGAAAGAATTGTTAACTAAAGGCTTGACTTACCAAGATATAGATAACGAATATAACAAAACTAAACTATACGTTGCTAACACCGAGACGCGATGTTTTATGCGGAAAGTAACGCCGTAAAAGCGGATTGCAGTATTCAGAATAGTAGAATTTTTGGTGAATATCAAGAAGCTAACGTTAAGTATCCATGGCCACTTCAATTACATAAAGGAATAGAATATAGTATAATATACCAAGTTACTAAAGTACAACTTTCAATCCCTTGAGGGGTTAAAAGCTACTTTAGTCTTGTAATATATACGTTATTTTTTGCACCGCAGGGATTACAAACTTATACAAACATGTATAAATCAAAACGCCATTCTTCGTTTAAGATTGCTATGTTAGTCGTATTCTTTTTATTTTTAATTCCTTGAGACTACAAAAATTTTTGAATCCCAAGGCAGTAAAGTGAAGGAGTAAAGTGTACGTGCTGCAAAAGAATCAATTTTATCTATACTGTGGTTTAAAGTGTTACCTTACGCAGGACCGTTCCGACCCGTGAGTGCAATGGGCGAGGGGCACACGGGAGGCAAGCTTCGGGGGTGGCAAGTCGAGGGCGCAACGATAGACACCCGGTTACAGAAAAAATCGAAAAGCGACAAATTGTAAATAACTATGAAACATACATAGCAGGCATGTAGTAGATATATTTCAAAACCTAAGCATACAAAAATAAACGACTAGCTTGAGCATTTCAAGTGAGATATTTTGATTCGCTTAAGGTAATGTTAGTCATCGGAGTGCTTCAACTATGTCCGAGGTCGAAGCGCAGCGTATTAAAATCTCCAAATACTCCTTTATTTTTTAGGTAATAGGCACTTATACCATATTCTACAGTAGATCTAGACCTGACCGCTCTAATGCCATAAGCTAATTTAATTAAATTAATCTCAAAGTAATTTTTTGTGCAGGAATACTATTTTTTCCGGGGCACACTAACCCTCTGCCCACTGCGTCTTCAATTTATATGAGTATCATTTGTTGCTTGCTCTAATTCTCTTTTACTATTTTTAGAGGAGTTACTGTTCCGTGTAAACCTATATTGTCGGCCAATTGTGAAGTTTTTAAATTCAATTTAATATTTTTAACTATATCCTTTACATAAAAAAATAAGAGAATTGAGAACCCCTCCTGCATGAGGAACTCCTTTAGAAATGATTCACTATACTTCTTAATTATGAATCTCGCATAATTTGAGTTTAATTAAGAATTTATATGTACGTTTTTGAACATTTGTCTATTTAGTATAAAATATTCTAAGGCTATATAGCAAAATAGTTAATATAATTGAAACTACTGTAATGAAGTCAACGTTTGTTTTAAAAACGTAATGTTACTTCTTAATTAATTTGTTGGAACCTGCGTCATGATTTCGACAGCGTCGTCGTTAGTATTTCGGCTCCGTGCAGGATTTTGCAGGAAATAACTTGTTTAAATCTAAACCTTATAAATACGAGCAAAGAGTTGAAATTTGGCATTAAGATTCCGAATGAATCCATGTCAACATTAAAATATTGTTCCTTGGTGCTTAATTTTTGTGTTCGATTTTGTGATTATTGAGTTACGACGGCTGCAGATTTATTAAACGTAAGTACACTTTATGGTATATTCTTTTACTTACGCACGGTTACATAACTTGTAGGACAAATTTATATATCCAGATAATGACAGATTTTTGTAAAAAATAACATAACGGTAATTAAAAAAAAACGCGATAGGTATAAACTTTAATTTAACAATTGGAAAAATTAAAATAAAATCGCTCTTTTGCAAAATGTTAAATCCAAGTCAACGTTGGAGGGCTGTTGCAGGGCATTGTTTTGCAAAGATTTATCTTTATGGAACTGTATCTAAACATTTTAACTCTTACATTACGATAAGTATGTAAACACCTTATGTCGTGCTTAATTTTATACCAAATAGAAGTCTGACAATCAGAAAAACTTTCTGGAGCTCAATGCGGAAAAAGGAAGCTCGAAAAAGAAAAGTTAGCCAAAAAGGCAAGTGGCTTACTAAGAACATTTTTAACTTCAGAAAGTAGGAAGAGGCAACAGAGATTACATCACGAGACACAATGACGAGATAGGCGAGGCACAGGAAGGACCATCTTCATTAAACAAAATTCTGAAGGAAATTGATTTAACCGAAGAGACAAATCTTGAGCCTGTGGTCAAGAGCAGGTCAGAAGGCCAGTGTTCGTTTGAAGAAGTAAGCGTACATAAAGACCATATTGAAAAATATATTGTTGCTCAATATTGATGTGATGAAGTTGATAACATTGCCTCCTATACTTCTACTGAAATAAATGCGTGAAACGTTATTCAATATCTATTTATTATATTATCTATCTGTTTCTAAGTTTAGTAATTGCTATAAGAATCTTTTGACATTACCGGTGACAGTTGCTAACGGCGAGAGGAGTTTTTCGAAGCTCAAAATAATAAAAAGTTATCTGCGATCAACAATGGGCCAAGAAAGGTTATCAGACTTATCGATTATTAGTAAAGAAAAAACAATTTCTGAAGATATAAATGTACCCGAAATTATGGTTAGTCAGAAGGGACGGGAAAATTATTTTCGCAGACGAGCGGCAGATACCCTGAGAACAATCCTAACCTTACCAACATATTCAGGTGTATAAAAGGTATTTTAACCACAACCACAAAATAAAACGATTATTAAGTAAATTAGTTTAAGAGGAACTTTACGTAAAATCATAACCTTACTATTACCTATCATAATATTTTTGAGTTACTTCACAGATTTTCCGGGGTTTTTGTCAACATGGTCGCACTTTTATAATTCATTACGTCAAACAGAATTCAGTTTTTTTGCCACAGAGTTACCAAAGTGGAGGATTGCAAGTACTTTGTACAGAAACCACTAAATGACTCTTACAAGCGGACAACTGTGATATTGTTCTAATAAAACTATGAAATATATGTAATACAGCAACGGAGGTTCCGCTTCTTTTTCGTTTGAAAAAGCATGTAAAGTTTAGAAAACCGCAAGTGAAAATGTGCCATTAATAGATAACTTTTTTATAAACATCCTTAAATAGGGCTACTAGTCCAGTTTTTTAATTAACCCTAAATATATTTTTAAAATATATTTGGCATCCCCTTCTGCCCCGGATTTCTCTAATTTCTTAATCCGTTAAATAAACCTTGCTAGTCATACTTAATTTATAGTAAGAGTTCCTATGAAAGTACTACTGGCCGCCACTTATGATTTTAAGTGTTTGAAAGCTAAATTTATCTTTGAAAACTGAACATCAGATAGTTATGAAGCAGAAATTATGTAGTATTATATAACATTTTACTAACGAATAGTATTGTGTTCAATTTTCTAACTAACGATGATTGATAAGCTTACTAAAGAAATGAAACGCAAATATCAATTTTATTTTCGCTTCAGACAACAAATTATAGCAACTTGAGAATTTAATGTAATGAGGCTACTTTTCAGCGTTATAAAAATAAAAATTATACCCAAATTACGGACCAATTTCTTAGTTTATTTAATACTAATGACCAGTTATTTTTATATTCTAATGTTTATAAGACCTTTCAATTTTATACAAACAGAAGTAATGAAAAAACGGCTTTCGTTCAACTATGCGGTAGACCTGGCAAGTTAAAATCAATTTAAATTGCATGTTGCTGTGTCTATGGCTACGTGCTGGATTACCAACATCAAATGTGATAGGTTCTTCACTTTTTAAAGTTTGTTACGTGTCAAAGAAAACAAAACCGCTAACGAAGCTTTTCTACGACGTTGTAATTTTCTTTACTTATTGTTTATGAAAACAGAAATTTCACAATAACTTAAATATTTACGAGTTACTATTTCAAAAGTTTACTCGTTTTCAGTTTATCATATTAAAGCTTTCTGTAGTTATTTACCATTTATAAGATTTTATTTCAATTAATACCTACAGCGTCATCTCTGAGATGTACGTAGTTCTGGTGATTGGCATACTTATCTCTGAAAAGGGATCTGTTATTTTGCTGTTTCAAAATATAGATGGGGCTATTTCTTAATAAATACACTGTATAAATAACGGTTTATTCTGTTAACAATACATAAAATTCTAGTGTGGTAACAATGATTTGATAGGAATACTTTTCAAGTTGTAAAATTGTTTCTTGAGGCGTTAGCTTTCTTTTCAAAGCCGCCATTGCTGTGGAATGTTTGGAATTTCTAAAAATTCCCTTTTTCTATTTCGTAGATGTTAAGCATCAATTTTTTGTAAATTTTTCACAATATAGTATCGCTTTGTTGTATAGAAGTAATATAATCGCTATTAAAGGCGGATGTAAAAGAAATAATTCACTCCATCCACACATTTTCGGTAAGCCATATCAGATCTCGTTAACCTCGTTGGAATTAGAACTTCTCTTTCAGGTTTCAAGCACAAAAGAATGTAATATTACTTCTTCAAAGAAATAGGTTTAAACAATTGGTTAAGACGTTTACATTAATGCTCGCATTCGACCTTAGAGGTAACATATTCTCACTGAATAAACACCGTTCTAATCCTTTACCTTCGTTTTAGCATTTAAGTTTCCATATAACTTTACCGTTACGATTAAATCAAAGCTCATGTTTACATCTGATCTTGTCTTTATTGATGCAACTAGATTACAAGTTCTGTACCTCTTCGGCTTATTGTTTGGATTGTGCTGCTTATAAACTGCGGTCAGCTGTGTCGCATGTACGTGGGATTGCGTGATCGTTGAGGTAGCACCTGTACTGGAGCTGGTGGAATCCTGGCTACCCTGAATAACGCATAAGTAGTCGCAAACACAGGTCAGATCTTTCCTTTATGGCATGTATAAATTGCCTTCAGCAGATTACGATCGCCTACAACGAAATTAAGTACACTTACCTTAATTCTGTTAGCAAGTACTTGGCAAACATTTTACCTCCGAATACAACTCGTACCTAAATTGTCTTCAGCAGGTTACAATCGCCTACAACGAAATTAAATACATTTGTATTAATTATGTCAGCGAGTATTTGTTAAACGTGTTAGCTGTAGTGTAAGTTCGGTGTCAGCTTGATACCCGATTTTAGCTAACTTTAGCACGATTTCTCTCATGTGGAACTGCTATATGTTAGTTAAACCATTCTTTAATATTTTACGCACAATCAACAATCACAATTTTGAATAATTTTTGTTAAAATTGGTTTTATGTGCCACAGCCAGTATGGAGCTCATGTACAACTTCCATTTTGGGGATAATTAATTTTGTACTACTGTTTATGTGGTCGTGCGCAGTAGCTTTGCTGCAACTTTTATGTTTATACCAGATGTAACTTTTTGTGTATCATGATATTGAATCATGTCAAATGTTGGCGCGAGATTTCGTGCTAGTTTAAAGGCTACTCGGTAGCTCAAGTATATAATATTCACTATCGTTTTGTGGATAAGGTTGTTCGGACCAATTTGTTTTTCTAATTTAAATTGCTTAATTACTAATATTTTTTTCTCGCTTTTCCAATTATATTTATGTAATTTAATCAAAAAGGGGTTTGTATTCAGTTTTGTTAAACGAAAGGCAAGCTGAATTATTTAATTTTTCTTTCGTGTAAGTAACTGATTTAATAGGTTTATTAAATTGGCCTTTTCAGGCTAAGGTACATAAGATCTTGCGTCGGCCGGAAGGGGTATTGTTGTTTTTGGTATTATTATTATAAATTATAAATTACCGTGAGCGTAAGTAAAAGCTCACGACTCGCCCTCGTCAATCTCATTTTAACTTATTCTTTTTAGTTGGGCATAACATACATACTGTGTATAATTTGTTTCATTTATTATTCGTACATTTATATAGCTGTACAATAACGTTTGGATTATTGCCTCCTTTGTTGGGAATTTAAAAGAAAAAAAATAAATTTGCGTTTGCTGAGGGAATTGCCACTTAATTACTATTCCTATTTCTCCCTGTTTCAAGCTTTACAGGCTCTCTCTCTCTCTTTCAAGGAATAAGAACCTATTTTTTTCCCTTTTTTCTTTAAAGCTTGTGGCGCCTATTTCGGTTCTTTCCTCACTAACCAGATTCTAACTTAAACTATTTTATCAATACCTCTAAAACACTCATGCATCCGAGTGCTCTGCGGTATTCGGACCGTTTGATTGAGTTTAGCCGAGCTCGCTCTCACTCATTTCTCCCGTTTTATGCAGTGTAGTGGTTAGATACGTGACAAGTTCTTGATTCTAATATGCAATATATCGAAACCTGTTGAAAAAAAGAATTTCGAAAATCCTTTCACGACTAGAGTTCTTAATTAAAATACCTTTTTTTAGTAAAAGTCGTGTAATTAAAACCAAATTTTACAAAGTTTAAACGTTTTACTAGCAATTGTAGCTAAGTACCCATAAAAAGGTAAGTTTTTTATTAATTATGGTTCTAGAAAGTAATTTTACAAAATATTAGCAGAAGTGTGTAACTTTCATAAATAACTTCATTCCCTCTTCCGATTCTTGTAACCGAGTACATTTTAATAGCTAAGCCTCACTTCAAATATCCCGCATGAGAACGACGTGGACGTTGTTTACGTTTTCTTGGTTGTTGGATTTTAACACACTTCCAGTAGTAGTTCCAGTAGTTGAGTTTTAGCAACGGCAAACAACCTCTCTTTTGTCTAGGTATTCGTTGCGCTGTTGTTCTCGAACGGGAGTCCCCCGTATGTCAGTATGGCAAACATTACATGATGGGCTTTTGTATCCCTATCATACACAAAACGTTCAGCACCTTGAACCTGGAGATTTTGCTACAATCCACTTTGTCATTATTAGAACACAAACGAATAAATGACAGATTGTTTCGGTTTTGTTTTTCCAGTTGACTAATAATAATTACTTTCGAAAAAATATGTGATCATTTATAAACTTTAAACGCTTGTATCTGGGTAACTATTGCGAATCAGACCTATGTTTATGGGACTTTTTTTACTTAAATTGACCCAAGGAAAATACCATTTTAGTTCGTACAGTTCCTCACCGGACACCCTGTATATATGTATATATACATACTATATATATATATATATATATATATATATATATATATATATATATATATATATATATATATATATATATATACAGTGTGACCCATTTCAAATGGAAACCTCTCTGTAAAAAATGTATTTATAATCCTATGTTAACGCTTTTTTTTTAAATGATAAACCATCGAAAACTCCACTTAATGACAAAAATTTAGAGATAAATTTCAATTTTCAAAGCTTTCTATGATTTATTTTCAATGTCGAAAATGGACAAATTCGATTAGCGATTTTTTAATTGAAATTTTAACAACACCACTGGATTCAGTAGCCTCTCATATGGGTAAATACCAAATTTCATGAAAAAATATTGAAAAATGACGGATTTGTGACAAAATTAATGTAGGATCATAGCAACTTTTACTTGATTTACATTTCTATTGAGTAATGGCAGATAATAATAGAGGGCCATGGAAAACAAATTTTATAGTAAAACGTCAAATTATTAGAACTATTCACTTAATTTATCTTTCTTTTGTTTATTTTTTATGGGCTACTTCAATTTTTAGAAAAAATAAAGCAAAAGTTACTATGAGCCTTCACTAATTTTGTCACAAATCTGTAATTTCTTAATATTTTTTCATGAAACTTGGGATTTACTCATATGAGAGGTTACTGAATCCAGTGGTGTAGTTAAAATTTCAATAAAAAAATCGCTAATCAAATTTGTCCATTTTCGACATTGAAAATAAATCATAGAAAGCCTTGAAAATTGAAATTTATCTCTAAATTTTGTCATAAAGTGGAGTTTTCGATGGTTTATCATTTAAAAAAGCGTTAACATAGGATTATAAATACATATTTCATATAATATTTATTATATATATATATATATATATATATATATATATATATATATATATATATATATATATATATATATATATATATATATATATATATATATATATATATATATATATATATATATATATATATATATATATATATATATATATATATATATATATATACATATACATCGGATGCAGCGTTACCAAGTTATTCACTTTTAGTAAAATTTACGGAAAATCATATTGGTAAAAAGAATATCAGTGTTTTTTTGTTTCTATAATAGGAACGACAAAAATTACCAGTCTAGTACACAAAATGTTAACTAAAACTTGTATAAGTATTATAAAATATATACAGGGTGTCCAGAACAGATCATCTTAATGCGTCATTTTCAAATAGCTAAAACTTACTTTTTTCAAGTAGAACACCCTGTATATAAATACATGATATGAAAGCTTATTTAATAAGGTTTCTAATGATATCAATTGTGGTAACTAGTATTTACTTATTAATAGGTAAAAACCTAAAAATAGAAAATGTGTCGATAGTCATGCGTAATAATGAATGAATATGTAAGTACCTACATTTAATATTTAATAAACATAAAACCAAAATAAACAAATTAATTGATCTTGAAAAAATTATTATTTCAATAAATGTTCGAAATGTCTCCCATTTTGTTCGATGCATGTTAGTGCCCGATTCCTTATCGAATCCCTAACTTGTGCCAGCATATTTGGTGAAATGGAGTTAAATGCTTCTCTTATTCTCACTTTCATATCTTCTTTAGTAGTCGCTGGTTGGTTGTACACTTTGCTTTTAACATATCCCCGCAGAAAAAAATCACAGGGAGTTAGGTCCGGTGATCTGGCGGGCCAATGTACCGGTCCTCCTCTACCTATACATGTATGTTGAAACTGTTCACTCAATCACTGACAAACAGGCAACACATTATGCACCGAAACACCGTCGTGTTGGTACCACATATTATTTAAAAAACATGTTGTGGTACATTTTGCAAAAATTGTCTTAAATAATTTTGATGAAAATCTTGAAACTCAGCACCAGTTAATATCCTGTTAAAAAAGTAGGGACCGATAACATAATTGTTGATAATACCACCTCAGATGTTTATTGACCATTTTGTTTGGGAAGTGGTTCTAAACAAATGAAGATTTTCATCTGCATAATAATGAAAATTATGACAATTTACCGTCCCATTTTTATGAAAAGTACGTTCAGCTGTGTAAAGTAGTTTCCTCAAAAAGTTCCATTCAGTATTAATCTTATTATTTATCCATCTGCAGTGTTCCATTCTGTGATTATAATCTGGGGGTAGGAGTTCCTGATGTAAGTGGTAATGAAATGGTTGAAATTTATTTTTCTTTAAAATCCGTTGTATAGTTGTTTTTCTACGTTTTGAGTTAATTGCCGTGTACTTATATTTCGATTTTTGACTACAGCTGTTAAAACAGTATTTTCTTTGTCTTCTGTTAAGACAGAAGCTGGTCTTCTATGTGTACTATATTTTATAGAACCGGTAGCATTGTATCTCGCTGCTACTTTTTTAAAGATGCGCCAGTGGGATGTCTTCTCTGCGGATATTGTTGAGCGTACACTCTGCTTGCTAAAAAACAGTTTTTCTGACATTCTCCCAAAATGTAAATCGTTTCACTTAGTTCTTCACTAGAATAATTCATTTTAAACTTTTCCAAATATTCTTCAAAAAACAATAATTTTATAATAGCTCCAGAAATAATTATTGGCAATTGCTGTTTGTTCTGAAAACTGTCAAGATTGTGTTTTATTTTCAGTGATTACTTTGCGTTTCCTATTATACCATTGCTTTATACATAATTTAGTCAGGTACCTATGTATTTTATAAATAAAGTAGTACCTTGTCATGAAAATAGGGCTACTAATACGACAATTGGGTATTTTTCAGATTAAAGTGCTATGGTTTACAAATTTTTGTTTATTTTTAAATTTCTCTTGAAATGAATAAGGAAACGAAAACAAAACGACATATTTTTTATTTTTAGGTTTTTACCTATTAATAAGTAATGCTAGTTACCACAATTATGATATCATTAGAAAGCTTATTAAATAATCTTTCATATCATGTATTTGTATACAGGGTGTTCTATTTGAAAAAAATAAGTATTTGAGAATGACGCATTTGGATGATCTGTTCTGGACACCCTGTATATTTTTTATAAACTTAATACTTATAAAAGTTTTAGTTAACATTTTGTCTACTAGACTGGTAATTTTTGTCGTTCCGATTATAAAACCAAAAAAAACACTGATATTCTTTTTACCAATATGATTTTCCCGTAAATTTTACTAAAACTTGAATAATTTGGCAACGCTGCATCCCACGAATAAAAACAAGATATCGTAAAGCTTACAAAAGACAGTTTCTAAAAATAAAAAAATATACTTCGTTTAAAAAAATGTCGAAATTTTTTGCACCCTGTACACACAAAAATAGTTTTAAAAAGTAGCTCTTTTAGCCTCCAATAACATACCGTTGGAATTTTTTATAAATCTCTATTGATTTAGGAGCCACCCTGTATATATATATATATATATATATATATATATATATATATATATATATATATATGGAAGGTTATGCAATGTGTGTGTGGGTGTGCGTGTGCGTGTGCGTGGGTGCATGTGTGTGATTGTGTGAGTGTGTGAGTGAGTATGTGTGTGTGCGTATGTGTGCGTGTGCGTGTGTGTGTTTGTGAGCGTGTGTGTGTGTGTGTGTGTGTGGGTGGGTGCGTGCGTGCGTGCGTGCGTGCGTGCGTGCGTGCGTGCGTGCGTGCGTGCGTGCGTGCGCGCGTGCGTGCGTGCGTGCGTGCGTGTGTGTTTGTGTGTGTGTGTGTGTGGGTGGGTGGATGCGTGCGTGCTTTCGTAAGTACGTTTAAGCCAAGTAAGCTTTAAAAGTTAAAAGATTGAAAATGCTTAAGCTGGATTATCAATTTTTTATAGAAGCGATCGACTTTGGAATTTTATTAAGTTAGCATCGATATGTCTAAAATTATCCAAAAAGTAATAATTCATTTCTTTAATTTCCACTTTATGGTTGGAAGGTAGTGTGTTATTCCACACCAGATTATAACGGGTGCCATGGCTCTTTTACAATACGCAGATAGATTGTGATTGGAAGGTTTTAGCCCAGCAGAACCTAAAAAGCATTACCCAGCAGCTACCCAAATAAGGGGAGCACCTTGGATGCGTATACGTGGTCAAAAGATTTACTATTTGCAATCTCGACTAGTATATACGTTGGTAATAGTGAGCCTTTTTAATAGTAATAGTAAGCGCCATAAATTTTCTAAAGTACAACCTTAAAAATTCAAGAAAGTAAACATAGAAGAGAGCTGAAAGGGAAAATTTTAACTAGCACGTATATAAAAACACAGTGAAATCAAAACAAGAAATTAAGTATTCAGTAATTAAAAATGGGTCGATTAATAAACATATAAAAAAGAAATCACAATTTAAATTACACAGATTATTGTTTTATTCAATAATGTTAATTTAGAAAACGAGACCAAAATTACGATTACTGAAATTTTATTTCTGCTTGAAGCAGTAACATAATTCAAAGTAAGTTGTTATTTGTAAACATTATTGTTTATTATTTTATATTTTATTTGTATGTGCTATGCAAAATATATGTACTTTCGCCTTAAATAAGCCAATCTTTATGTGAACTGTTTCAAGTTAATAAAGAAAAATAAATGCTCTTGGCACAAAGTCTTTATCCTAAATGAAAGATAAATACAAATAAAATAGAATTTATATTAAAGTTGTTTATACATAATTCTAACTGACGTTGAGATACTTAACATCGTTTCAATATCAGCTCTACAAGAGCCACTAAATTTTGTCAATCTTTATTGACAGACGAACTAAGTAAACAATGGTTAACTTTTATTAGATACAAGTTGCACACTAATATAAATTAGAGAATATACAGAGAAGTAAATTGTTGAAATTGTTGAAATTGATCAAGAGTGCTTAGCGTTTATATGCATAGGAACCGGTAAATAACTGAAATGTATTTAGGTTGTGATTATAACGCGAATAACAAACTTCCGACAGATTGAATTTATTGCATTTCCAACTGAAATTTGTACATTATTAGTTTTCGCAATTTGATTAGTTTAAAAGTGTATTAGGTTAATGCATACTACACCGCAAAAAGCCGCCCAAGTAATTGCTCTAATTGAAAATGGTCTTAGCCAGCGAACTGTTGCTCGCCAACTGGAGATGACACGCGCAGGTGTTCGAAGAACCTACCAGCGTTATCAAGAGACTGAATCCTTTCATAGGAGACCTGGAACTGGCAGAAAACGATACACAACGGATCGTGATGAGCGCTTTATTGTGTCAACAACCTTAAGAAATCGTCACCTTAATGCGGTCCAAGTGCAACAGCAGCTCTGTGAAATACGAAGAGTGGCTATTAGTCAGTGGACAGTAAGGCGAAGACTTTAGGAACGTAACTTGACTTGTAAAACACCTGCACTTCGTCCAAAACTTACCCCAGCTCATCGTCAAGCACGCCTGCGTTTCGCACGGGATCATCTGAATTGGACATTGGAACAGTGGGGTTCGGTTCTATTCTCAGATGAGACCAGGATATGCCTCTATGGTAACGACCAAAGAGTAAAAGTGTACCGGAGACCAGGAGAGCGATTTGCAGAATGCTGCATTGAAGAGCGGATTGCTTATGGAGGTGGTTCTTGCATGATCTGGGGTGCAATTTCTATGGGAGCACGAACCGACCCTGTTTGCATACGAAGGGACGACCGTGGTCACGGTAGAGGAGGTTTAACTGGTGCTAGGTACATCGAGGAGATTTTAGCAGTTCATGTGCTACCTTACGTAGATTACATTGGAGACGAATTTATCTTTATGCATGATAATGCTAGGGCGCACACCGCAAGAATCGTGCAAGACTACATTACAGAAGTCGGTTTTCGCATTATAGATTGGCCAGAATGCAGTCCCGATCTAAATCCAATCGAACATTTATGGGATGAGCTAAAACAAAGAATTCGTGCTAGACTTCGCGCCCCAACCTCGATCCCAGAGCTTATTGTGGCAGTAGAAGAAGAGTGGCTTGACATCCCACAAGAAACAATTGCGAACTTGATTAGATCTATGCCGAATCGTATGAGGGATGTTATTAGGGCAAGAGGGGGTCATACCCATTATTAAAAATTATGAGTTAATTTCTGTAATTATCAGTAAACCACTTTTATTTTAGTAACAAGAAACGATAATTTGTTTCATGCGTTAATTTCACAAGTTTAAGACTAAGAAACCGAAATAAATTTTAATAAATGTAAACTTACGTTAAAGCATATGAAATTGTCTTTCAAACAGTATATATTTTTTCTTAATCTGATAGATAGATTCGAAGCAAAATATAGTTAAAGTCAAAAGTTTACAGTGGGCGGATTTCTATGCACGCAAGTGCATATACAGAATTGGCTCAGTTAATCAACTCTTAGTATTGTAAATAACCGTACAACTGATACAACTAAATGATTCAATTGAATTCACTATGTTCAATATAATGTCTACACAATTTCCACTTGTGCAAGCAGGGTTGGTGTATATAATTAGTCATCATAAATTGATTGCTTCGAAAATCAGGCGAAATTAATGTAATTGTAGACTAACCTGTTTCGATGTCAATGAGAGATATGAAAGTCAATACCGATAGGGTGTAGACAATAGATCAAATTTACAGTAAGTGATCTTTAGTGCAGATTAAATGTGCCGGTGTAATTTCAGAGAGAATCGTAGAGGTTATTTTTCAAACATAACCATAATGTTGATATAATCAGTAGCACAGAAATGATATAGATATAAGTTTGATGTGTAATTAAAGTGAAATCTTAACTTACATTAAACACATATGTCTATATGAAAACATTTATTTCCGAGATTGAACTCGTTGAAATAGGTATACAGTAGCCATTATCCAATATAAATAATGCGTTGGATTATATTCCAATTAACTGGGCTCATTTAGGTAATTAAAAATAAACAGAAAACTCTTAAGCACGTGTTTTTCAATACGTCTTCTTGGAAAGAGATTATATTACATATTAGATTCTAATGCTACCACTTTATTTTAATTTATGAAAATTACATAATTATAGTTATTAAGTTCATTTCAATGTAGCAATAAGAAAATAAAGATACATAATGATGAATTGAATAATTAGTTATACCCACAAAATAGAAATTTACAATTTAATTAGAGAATACATAAGAATGATATATAAGAGTGAATGGAGTAACATGGGGTTTTTACTTATGGTCAAATTATTGTGAATATTGCACAAAATTTACAAAAAAGGTTGTGAAATACGACTAAAATAAGCGAAATCAAATTACGCACGTCAAAAGTTGTTTATGTTTATAATAATCTCCGGGGAGAAAAAAATAGTTTACCGAAGCCATTAGGCCGGGGTGAACTATTTCACGAGAGAGAAATAGAACTGTCACAATCAATAAATATTCGTAAAACTGTAATTGTAAATTATTGAACGTCAATTTCAGTGCAACTGTTTGAATCTAGTATGTATTGCAATAGTTGACTATTCTTGAGGTTTTTGACATCTTTTCCGGTTGAACCCAAGTTTGCTTATAATATGTCTGATAGTTTAATTTTTTATTTAATACAAACTTTAGTCCTAATAATAAATATTGATCTTATGGTATTGAACTTATTCCTGTATTCTTGTTATTCTACTATCTATTATTATATTAACCGCTAAATTCTTTTCCTAAACAATATATTCCTGATATTCTCAGAGTAATATTATAAGAGAGTGAACATAAACTGCTCGAGTGGCTATTGCCGAATGGCAACAGGTTTGAGAAAATATGGAGAATTATTTTCTGATTTATCGAACTCTCATGTGGTATTCGTTGGATTATTTTTGACGTTACAATAAGAAACACGTTTTCAATACGGTATCTTTATTTTAACAAATTAAGGTTTCGGAACTTTCAAATTGATGACAGAAATCAAATTAAAAAATACGTTGTCATTCAATAAAAACAAAATACTTAAAATTATTCTAGCGGTTATAATGTAGGTAGATTATTCCCACAATAATAATATTTTGATTGGCTAAAACGTACGCACATGACTTAAATTGAAAATTTCTATTGGTTTTTAGAAACGTCAAAACTAAATTATTAAACAAAAACATAAATTTTATAATAATATTCCCTATTTACTTATATTTGTTATAGTGTTAGATAATCACCAACACAAGTGGTAACTTAACTGCTTTAACTGGTTGTCTATATCACTAATTGTTTCTTATACAAAATATAACAGGTATGGCAATCAAGTTGTCTGGAATTTAGAAGACGGAAAGTAAGCACTTCCCAATCGGTTAAAAATTATCATCATAAAAAACATTTGTATTATTTTTGTTCTCAGTGACTTCTATTTTATGTAATATATGAACAATAAATTAAAACCGCATGCAGTCAAAGTACAGTTAATTTACTTTTCCCCTTTTCGTTGATTAAACCTAAGCCCTAAGAAGACTACTTTTTGGAAGAGTACATTAAAATTATTATTTAAAATGCCACATGATCTACTAAAGAATTATGTAATTAATTAGGATATTACAACGGTCATCTGTATATACACTGTGTTCACATTTCGATGCTCATCATTGGTACCACGGTTATTAGAAGAGATAGGGCAACGGCAGAATGGGCAATGGTTTGCAGAATTCAGTGCTCACTATAAATTTCACTTCAAATTCACCCTGACCTTTTTTCAATTTTAAGATATTTTGAAAAACCAAAATTTGCCAAGTGAAAATTTACCTCAATAACTAAATAACGTCTAACGCGACCGCTATTAAACCTTTACATTATTCAGACACTTTTTTAAGATAAATTTTTCAGTGGAAACAGAAACCCCCAATTTTCAATTGATTCCAGGTTATTAGCGCTATCTCTTGTTTTTCTTATGGTGGCCATATTGGATTTCTGGTTAGTTAAGTAGTCCTTAAAAAGAGTGTTTGTTTGTTTGTTTGTGTGTGCGCGCGCGCATGTGTGTGTGTGCGTGGGTGCGTGCGTGGGTGCGTGCGTGGGTGCGTGCGTGGGTGCGTGCTGTGTGGTGGTGCGTGTGGTGCGTGCGTGGTGCTGCGTGCGTGCGGCGCTGCGTGCGTGCGCGTGCTGTGCGTGCGTGCGTGCGTGCGTGTGTGTTATGTTGTGTGTGTTGTGTGTGTGTGTGTGTGTGTGTGTGTGTGTGTGTGTGTGTGTGTGTGTGTGTGTGTGTGTGTGTGTGTGTGTGTGTGTGTGTCGTGCGTGTGTGCGTGCGTGGTGCGTCGTCGCGTGCGTGCGTGCGCGTGTGTCGTGCGTGCGTCGTGTGTGTGTGTGTGTTGTGTGTTTGTGTGTGTGTGTGTATTTGTGTGTGTGTGTGTGTGTGCTGTGCGTGCGTGCGTGCGTGGTGCGTGCGTGGTGTGTGTGTGTGCGTGTGCGCGTGCTGGCGTGCGTCGTGTGCGTGTGTGCGTGTGCGTGTGGCGTGGCGTGGTGTGTGTGTGTGTGCGTGTGCGTGTGTGTGTGTGGTGTGTGTGTGTGTGTGTGTGTTGTGTGTCTGTCTGTGTCTGTCTGTGTCTGTGTGTGCTGTGTGTGTGTGTGTGTGTGTGTGTGTGTGTGTGTGCTGTGTGTGTCTGTGTGTGCTGTGTGTGTGTGTGTGTCGTGTGCTGTGTGTGTGTCGTGTGTCTGTGTGTGTCTGTGTGTGTGCTGTGTGTCTGTGTGTCGTGTGTGTCTGTGTGTCGTGTGTCTGTGTGTCTGTGTGTGTCTGTGTGTGTCTCTGTGTGTCTGTGTGTGTCTGTGTGTCTGTGTGTGTCTGTGTGTGTCTGCATGTGTCTGTGTGTGTCTGTGTGTCTCTGTGTGTGTCTTGTGTCTGTGTGTGCTAATGTGTGTCTGTGTGTGTGTGTCTGTGTGTGTCGGTTAGTGTCTGTGTGTGTATGTGTGTGTCTGTGTGTCAGTGCGTCAGTGCGTCTGTGCGTTTGTGCGTCTGTGCGTCTGTTCGTCTGTGCCTCTGTGCGTCTGTGCGTCGGTGCGTCTGTGCGTCTGTGCGTTTGTGGGTGTGGGTGTGCGTGCGTCCGTGCGAGCGGCGCGCGGCGTGCGTGTCTGTGTGCGTGCGTGCGCGAGTTTGGGGGTGCTCGTGTGCGCGTGTGCGCTTGCGTGCGTGCGTGCGTTCGTTCGTGCGTGCGTGCATGTGCGTGTGTGTGGATGTATGTTAGTATCCACTATAATTCCAAACCGAAAATTCCTTCGTACTTAAAATTTTGTATTTAGGCTTTCATTTGGCTTAGAGCTGATTTGATTTTGGGAGAAATCCAGTGGCGGAGAGGGGGTTTATTAGGGTCAGATTTGGTTTTTATCAAATATTTCTAAAACTGCTGCATATTTCAAAGATATAAAAATACCCAGACATATACCTTAAACATGTCGATTAATTATGTTCTATGCAATTTTTTGATACGACGCATAATTTAGCGTTACCATTTAAGTGTTGGTTTTTTCAATATCTGAATAACGATTCATTTTATTAACTTTTCTTTATAAAGTTTCTTAATATAATACAAGGTAAGTTTAAAAAATAATTAAATATGAATGTAAATGGTTAAAATGTATCATTGATATCTTATATAAGGATTTGGAATTTTTTTAAGTTAACACGTATTCTTTATGTCTATCTGGAATGAAGTTTAAATAGTATAGTTTGTAACCAGTTTAGAATATGCAATTCCAAACGTGTTCCACACTATACTTTTTCTACGCTTATAAAAAGTTGCTTACAAAATTGTACAGAACGTCAAATATGTAGGAACGAATAATGAAAATACACCATTAAAAAAACCCAAAAAAGATAAATATTTTATTATGTGTGATAATGGTGAAAGTTTACATTTTCATAATGAAAGTGTGTTTTATTATTTATTGTTTACATGTTTTGTAATATTATTACAGTTTTGGAATGATATATTTGGTGCAATATTTAAATTTTCTTTGTTGAGAATCCAAATTCAAAGCAGCAGTTGATGATCCTGGGATTGAGTTTTCAACTTCAGTAATGTGTGACATTAGTTTATTAGATACAGTTAGTTCTACTAGATAACGAATTGTCAATATAACCTTCTGCCACTGCGGTTGATTTCCAACCTCCATGTCTCTTTAAGGTAGTGATATTACCACCGGCATCAATTAACATCGTAGCGGATGTCCGTCTAAAACAGTGGCCGGTGTATAACTCGGAATTAGGAAGTCCCGAACATTTCGCCACTTCCTTAGGCATACCGCCGGGTTTATTAATTACGATAACTTGCTTAGTACAACAGCCTTTTTGCAAATTTAAAAAGAAATTATCTTTGTCAGCATTTTTGGGCCGAAGGTCAGCATATTTTTTTACTATTTGGGAAAAACTCCCTGTTATTGTAAACTTTCTACGAGTGTTCGTTTTCTTGTCTGGTATAGATATGATAATTCTACTGCCTAAATATTCAAAATCTTGAATTTTCCTCTGTTACAATTCATGCTTTCTACATGCACCCATAATTCCCACAATTAGAGCAACCTAAAGTAAAAATAATGACAATAAATAGAACATCGCTATAATTGCTATTTTTACCTTTGTTCCAAGATATAGATTATCAGGTGCTTCAAGTATAAATTTATTTACTTCTTCAGTTGTCAATGTTTTTGACTTTTTCGCTTGAAAACCAGTAGATTTTTTCTTCAAAAAGGCACGTAATTTTACGTATTTTGACAGATCAACTTCATGCTTAATAGTTGTACGAAGAATGGAATAAGTTTTCCACAATGTGGACGATTTCTTTGTGTCGCTCAATTCAGTAAAATATGCCAATATAACATTCTCAGATAAAGAAGTTGTATTTTTCATTTTAACGCCAATCCATAAACTGTCAATAAACTTGTAAATAAATTTCTTTGGATTTCTCAGGTAGTAAATCCAGCGTTGTTTTATTTGCCTTTTCGGTTAGTTCTGGAGTATTTTGAAACGTTTCTTAGTCGTCAGTAAACATATTTCACAAAAATGCGCTGCAAACTTTAAGCAATGACAGATGGCTAATGACATAACAATCAATTATTTGTTCCGCCTTGATAAATTCACATTCCCATAGTTCACGCTTTAACGCGCGTCGCATACTTATCAATCAACTAGAAAAATCTAAATATAGCGAACTATAAGTAACTATTTTAATTACAAATTTGGTGATAATTTACGCTTTTCTTTATGTACCAAATCGTTATCACCATCGCAATTCCTCAGTTTATTTAAATTGCCCGCTAAATAAAGGGTGAAATATGTCAACGTGGATTGAAAAGTCGCTCGTCAATCAAAAACAGTAACATCTATAACATAGAGATGGCGGCACCAGTGTTAATTCCATCATTGAAACCGGTGATGGAATGAATTCATTCTATAACTTTGTATGGATATATGTAATTCCACGTTAAAAAGTGATATCATATCATTCATATTCCGAAGTAAGCGTAGAAAAACGCCATTCTGACGTAGATCAATATTTTTGTTTTTACAATGTTGCCTGTTTTCGTTATGAACCTATGAAAGAGGTTGCATAGTTATGCTAACATAAATTATAATTAAAGCCATTTCTTTAATTTTTAAGTTAGCATCTAGATATCTACTAATCTCTTCTGTCCAGAAGTTTTAAACGTCTATGAGACATAGATTATTGTTTTTGCTTTTAAAATGTTGTATATTTACCTGATGAGCTTATTATAAAAGTATATAAACATATAATTATCTAAACAAAATTTTAATAAAATTATTTCATTTCTTTTCATTTCAATTTTGTAGGTTAGAAGGTCGTGTGACGTTCCACACCAGATATTTTACTATGATTATAACAGGATTAATACGAATTTATTGTGTAAAGAGTGTAATTACACTATAAGTTATGTAAATATTAATAATTTTAGTCAAAATTATCAATAATAATTTTGTAGACAAATAGTATAATTTTTCTATAAAATTTGTTCAATTTCACTGGAAAATTCAATATTTTTTGGAAAGTTACATTATTATGTAGAAAGTTTATTACCAAAATAGGTAATGCTACATAAATATGTTTTTTTTATGATTGTGGACCTGAACAGGCTAAATTTGGCCTATCGTGCTAAAGCACTCAGGAACACTTAGGAGGATGGATAGAGGGATAATGAATTGCCAATAGATGCCTATGAACAGCTACCTTAAATTTTCTCATATCATAAGTGAGACGAAAGCAGGAGCTAGGGAGATCATTCCAGAGTTTAGAAGCCGTGTAGAAAAGTGTGGATTGCCCCAAGTGGAGATTTGTACTGCAAACTGATAATGTGAATGAGCGAACCGAGTGTTTCTCGCAAAGATAGCCCGAGATGGTATCAAAGAATATAATTCAGCAGCACAATAGCCGTTCTAATAACGACAATACAAAGAAAGAACTGAAAACATCCTTCTATGCTCAAGGGACTGAATGTGAGAAGTTAAGGACGGGTCATTTATAAGCCTAATCGCTCTCTTTTGAATACGATCAACGATATCGAGAGCGTATTGGGGAGCACTAACCCAGAGGTGAGAATTATATTCCAGATGAGGCCGAATTTGGGCCTTATACAGCAGAAGGAGTTGTGGAGAGGTAAAGTACTGCTTAGATCTGTACAAAAAGCCTATTTTACGAACAGTGTTTTGGTAGCTGACAGAAGATGGTCAACCCATGAGAGATTTGAAGATACAACCATACCCAACAGAGTAATAGAGTCTGAAAACTTAAGAACTGAGCCATTCATACTTACAACAGGAAATGATCGATCTTTTTTGGCGGACACAAGGCAACACTGAGTTTTGTTAGCATTAAATTTAACTAGATTATTGGTTCCCCATTCGAGAATACGTTGAATGTCTTTGTTGATTGAATTTGCCATTTCAGCTTTAATTTCTTGATTTGACAGAAAGTGGATTATCACTATGAGTAGACTGAGATGAACTACAGTGAAGAGTGCTATCGTCAGCAAAGCAATGGATGGGGTTAGTTGTTGAAGAAATAAGGCCATTTATGTACAGCAAAAAAAGTGTAGGCGCTATAACGGATCCCTGTGGTACGCCCGCGTTAATGCTAACTTCTTTTGAAAAAAAGCCACCATGAACCCATCATTTAACCCAAACGACGTGAGTTTGGCAAGTAAACACTTATGCCAAACTTGGTCAAATGCCTTTGAGATATCTAAAGCGACTACAACTGTTTCACCGGACTTCTCTGCTGTATTGTTCCAAACTTGGGTCACATATGAAAGATCACCTGTTGAACGACTTTGCCTAAACCTATATTGGTGGTCACTTAGGAGTTTGTTAGTTTCAAGGAACGTGAGCAGTTGCTGATTGATGGCTTTTTACATGATTTTGGACAAAATGGAAGTGATGGCAATTGGTCAGTAGTTTGAGGGATCGGTCTTATCGCCTTTTTTGGGAATAGGTTGTTCATTTGCTAACTTCCATGATGAAGGGAATTCCCCAGAAGACATAGAGATCGTATAGAGCTTAGATAGAACTGGTACTAGTTCGGGGGAACATTTCTTTAAGACAATAGCTGGGATACCGTCTGGGCCAGTCGCCTTATTGAGATCAAGCCTACTGATGATCGATTCCAAGACCTTGTACCGAAAATGAATTGGTTTCATAGCGTATGAAGAGGAGTTGACTAGGGGCATATCTTTTCCAGAATCATTGAGACACGAGTTTGATGCAAACAAATCCACAAAATCATTGGCTTTGTCTACAGAATCAGCAACTACCGATCCGTCAATAGATGTCAGGGGGGGAAATGAAGATGTTCCAAGGTTTTTACTAATGGCTTTAGCTAAAGATCAAAATTTACGACTGCCTAAATGAGACGTAGCTAGTTCATTGCATTTTCGTTGTTCGAACAACTTTTTAGTTTTAGTGATGACACTTTTGCAGATATTTCTAGCACCAACGTATTCTACATGACTGTCGACCGATTTATTAGATTTCCATTTAATGTAATATTTATTTTTTGAAGGTATTGCATCAGCACAAGCCTTATTGAACCAGGGTTGGGAACGTGAATGACCTATATGGTGCTGTCTTTTGGGAATGCATAACTCCATTCCCATGAGGATCACTTCAGATACTGAAAGAGCGATGTCCGAAGAAGACTTAAATTACTCCATCGAGCTGACTTCAAACACCACAAGGTTCTATCGGTTTTGCGAACAACAGTGGAATTATGTACAGTAGAAATGATTTCTATTAGACAATGGTCGGAAAGACCTAAAGGCGAAAGAACGGAAGTTTTATAAACAAGAGGGTTTAATGTAAGAAAGAGATCTAGAAGATGTGGATTATGGTTAGGGTAAATGTAAAAGCACATATGCGTAATAAAAAGCAAAGCGAGAATAACTGCGTTGTTCGCGATTCGCATCATTCAAGCCTTGCTAGCGCCTCGCAACTCAACCAAGCAAAAGCTCGTGGAGCGTGGAGTTACGTATCTCAAGTTTACTTTATTTGTTATGTTATTTGTTTTATTTTCAAAAGTAAGTATGTTTATTTGTATATTTTGTAGAAAAATGTGCATTACAATTAGAACATACAATACGCATATACGAATTCTGAGCTGCATTAACATTAGTCCACCGACATCGACTGATACAACCTGTTCTTCAAAATTTAAATTCTCACTTAAAGTTATACTTTGTTAAGTAAAAGTATTACTAACGCTTTTAAAAGGCGGATATAATTGAAATTATTCATTCGTTCACATCTTCGGCTTTCGAGTATAAAAGCATTCTATACTAATTCTTCACATATAAATACACTTCAATCGAAATTACGTTGAATGTTCACTATCAGCTCGTTTGTCACCTATAAGATCATCTCCGTACTACCTTCTTTTAGCATCTCCGTACTACCTTCTTTTAGCCTTTGTACTACCTATGTAAGAGCATCTCTGTACTACTTACGTAAGAGCATCTCTGTACTACCTACGTAAGAGCATCTCCGTACTACCTACATTTCTAACGTCATTGCTTCTTAGATTTTCTGCTCACATTTTACTGTTACGTTACATCCAAAGTATATGATCATCGCTGGAAGGCATAAGAGCCTTGATGACATCCATAACCACATACATGAAGGCTGCTAGATCATCGGAAAAGTACCCGAAATTTGCAAGATCAAATAAGTAAAAGTTTCAACAATAAAGGTCAGATTTTTCTTTTCTTTCTTTATCACCCGGTTACACGATTGTGCTTCCAAACTTCAATTACACCTAGGAGGTTCTTAGTGAATTTCTACAACGAAAACAAATGGACTGATATTAATTTTGTAATCAAAGAATCGACAATTGTTGCAAATGTTAAACATTTAATTTTATATGAATTTGTAATTTTTATCTCGTAATCTTTATATGTTATGTACATTACTTTTCTTGCGGACAAGGTTGTTCGGGCCAGTTTATTTCCTATAAATTTCTTGATTACTTTGTTTGTTACGGTAGTTATTTACTGTGGACCGAGCAAGCTTTCCAATATACTATATACTGTGTGAAGCGTAAGGCAAGCAAGTTCATTAATTACATTTTTTTAAATTATTTTTTTATCTTGCTAAACATCCCAATGGGATTATATGTTAAATTATCCAATTCCGAATACGAACAGTAAGATCTAACAACGGCCGGAAGGGGGCATACAATATTTTTATTCTTTTTTAAATTGAAATTTAAATTATAATTGTCGTGGGCACAAGCCGAGGCTCACTGCTTGCCATCGTGGGATTTGGTGGAATATTAATTTATATATATTTTTTATTTTATTCTTTTGTCAGGATATCGACAATAAAAATTACTTTATTGGGGGAATTGTTAATTCATTTCTACTTCTTCCTTCATTTTTATTTCTTTTTTTTTGGTAAATCCTGTTTCGGGCTTTACGGAGTTTACTCTCCTCTCAACACTTGTTAAGTATTTCCTTATTAAAGCCTGTGGTGCTTACTCATATCCGGTTCCTATCTAACCAGATTACTATCATTTTAAGCTATACCTCCAAAACAACCACGTATCCCAGTGTTCTGCGGTCTTCCGACCGTACGCTTGAGTTTAGTCGAGCCCACTCATTCTTTTTTATGCCATATGATGATTAGACATGTGGCAATGTTTACTCAAAAAATCTATACAATAATGGTAGAAAAATTTCTTGAACATAAAAAAATATTGGAAAATAAATATTCAAGGAAGAGTAAAATACTTAAAGTGGGGCAAGTTCAGATTCTGCACTTTGCACTCCGGCAGTTCATAGATTCCTCTTTTATTAATTAGTTTTGGTTTTGCAATGTGTTTAATCACATCATCTTCCATTTGTTGCCATTTCCAGTTTTGTCCACTTGTGGTCATGGTCTTAACAGTATATTCCTTACCATCGTCTGTGGAAGAAATGTTGAGCACTAACCCCGGAAACACCTTATATCATATTTCGCCAACACATAATCACCTATGTCTATTGGCGATAAATTATTTTTTGTATTTTCAACATCACTGTCCGGTTTAGGAGATGCTTCAGGCGAACTTTCCTCAGTCTTTTTTTGCTTCTTTTTCTGGATTTTAATTTTATTTTTACTTTCTTTTCGCTCTCTTTGCTTTAATAACCTTTGTTGCTTCTTTTCTTCTTTTTCTAAAATGTCCAATTGCTTTTTTTCTTCTTTCTTTTGATGATATTCTTGCCATTGTGCGGAAGATGCCACTGCAGGGATTTTTTCTTTTGCGTTTCGCTTTATATCTTTTTTAATCTTGAGATGGTGTCTAAAATAATGTTCTTTTAAATGGCGTTAGAATACTTAAGTTTTCTTGATTATCGTACTATCTTGATATCCATTAATGGAGTAATTTAAGTTTTTTTGGGGTGTACGATCAGGAAGTTCTTCACTTGTTGTAATTGGTCGCTTACCGCCTGATGCATAATAGATTTGATTTTCGCGATCGACCATTGTGGCATTCGAACGGTGTTTTAATGTCTTCCAAAAGTAAAACAAACTGGTGTCTTCTATTGTTCCATTGCAACACGCTTTCAGAACTTCTAACTGATTCTATTTTATACAAATTAAATTTTTCCAAAAATATCAGGAATTTCTGTGTCTCGTCTGTAGATTTCTTTGAATTTTCATTGTTGTACTTGTGCTCCCCTTGAACTCCAAAGAATTTGTTAAACTTTATGTTAGTTTATGTTTATACATTAAAAATGAAGAGACCGTAAGTTTGGAAACCGTTGGCAATTATTGTAGGCAATCTGTCCTTTAGACGATCAAACACAGTTTTTAGTACAGGTGCAAAATTTCCTTTGGTGAATTTGGCGCCTCCGTTTTCAATCCGCCATTCCGTAACAACCTTTCTCCATTTTAATTTTAATGGATGTAAAAAGCCACATCTAAAGACTGCAAAATATGAATAGCATTTGGATATAAACTAATTAATCTAATTCTCTTTTCTGAACAAAATTACTCAGTTGCATAGTGAGATGGGATGTATGACCGTAAACAAACAAAGCTATTGGAAAATGTATATTATTTTGCTAGACCCAGGGATAAACTATATTTGCAATATATTCAAAAAATTAATCTCCTATCATCTATACATTTTCAGACCCACCAACGCCCCAAGACTTTGGAACTTTATTTGTTATGTGTTGCGGAATTCTCTTGTAATAGTACATAATCATGGGAGGCGGTAGTCCCCAGCAGTATTACAAACAACTAAAATGGTTGAACACTCCTTTTTGTCATTATTAATTACATCGTAAACAGTTTTTTGTCCTTTCTGTACCAATACCTTTTCTGTCTTCGGATTTAAAAGATTGCAGTTCCGTCCAATTATATATTCTACGTGGATCACGCAAAACTTCTTTGTTTGGTCCTTTCATATAATTTTCTACTTCTTTGAACCACCCTCAAGTTTTCTGCTCACTTACAATTGCCCGTTGGAACGTTAAATTTTGAGACACTATTGATGCAATTTCTGGGTGACTCCGTAGAAATGCTTCATTCCAATGCCGCTCTGGCCGCCCGGCGTTTGGAAACGGATTCTCCCGTTTTAGTTCTTTGAGAAAGATTTGGACACTATCTGTAAACTGAATTTTACTAACAGGAAATCCAGCTTTTCCTTAAGATAGGATCCAAGTCACCAGATGACTTTCTTCTTCTGGACTAAGAACAGATGGAGGGCCAATTTTTCGTTCGATTGGTACTCTCCTTTTATTTTGTCGGTTAGGGTCGACCTTGGGACATTGTAAGTCGTGCTGAATTTTCTAACAGAGATGCCTTCTCTAGCAGCATCAATTGCTTTCATCATGTCTTCCTTTTTCGCAATAATTTTCGCTGTAAAAATCCATTGTACCCATTATCATCATAGTTACGATCCTAATATCGTCAGAGTTATAAGTATCGTCATACTTCTAGTGACGTGTTGGACGCAATAAATAAAGTAAATGTGCTACCACGATGAATGGATGCTTGTTAGTAGGTATATTTTCCTAATTGATAGTCCCTTCACAAGGATTATTTATAATAATTTAACACCATTTTGACTCATTTTCAATATGAATGCAATATTCCAAATATCGACAGGTATGGCGATATTAGGAGCAATATTATTAATTCACGTCTCCATTATCGACATGCCGTTTATATCTTTAGACACGGTAAGTTCATTAATTTATATATGCAATAATAAAATCTTCAACATTTATTAGTTATTGAATAGTCAGTTTTAAGCATGAAATGCATTTAATATAAAATGTGGAGGTTTCTTAGATACGCTGACGCTTACTTACCCAGGTAGAAAAACTTGCCACTCTACCACACAGTTGGAATGTGACTGCGCAAAGGTTTTTTTTTATTCAATTAACAAAGGGAAGGGAACTAAACCACATCAAGGAAATAAAGCCCCATAATTTCGAGTATTTATTTCAAAATTATCAATTTCTCAAAAGCTATTTCAACAAAAAATTATATGTCCATGACGATAATTGGAACACGGCCAATAATAGGGACGATTACCTTATTTATCTCTTGGTACTGTAAATATTATTTATCTGAGGAACTTCAAGACATAGCGTTAAATGTCTTGTATAGTCTAAATATTCCTAACTGTATAATCGATGCGAGCCACTTTGACCGGTTTCATCGGTTGGGTATGGTCATAAGGGATACCCAAAAAAATCGCCCGATTACAATCAAGTTTATTTCCTACAATGTCAGTCGTTTAATATGGTCACACAAAAAAAAACCCGAACTATTTATAATGAAGCTAAATCGACTTTTGGTGCGTCTAATGTACGGACAATGGACCATGGACGCTAGAATTTGTAATAAACCATCAAATCATAAAATATTTACTGTCGTAGACCGGGTTCAAAAAAATGCACATAAAATACAAGCAAATTATTACCAGAACAGGTGTTTTAAAGAAAGGCGGTTAAAGGAATAATTTAATTTACATTTGAGTCTACTAGATTTCTTGAATTAATTTATATTCTTAAATCTCTTTATTTGAAGAGTACTGTCAATTGTGCATAACTTAATTTAATTTTGTACGAAATCTGAGCTTAATTAATTTTCAGTAAGTATACAGGGTGTGGCGCGAAGAGTTTTGATTAAAAGTAATGGCGGATACAGTTATGTTAAAAATCTGAAATAACGAAGCTGTAGGTTTTGGATGACGCTGAGTTCAAATATAATATTGTTCTGAATGTGGCACTTCCGGTTATACCGGAAGTAGACGTCAACTTTGTTATTTTAAATGGAATATAATATTTTTTACTTTATTTTCGAATTCTACATGAAAATCTAGATACAATTTGTACACAATGTCCTATACCCAAAATGAAGTATTTTCGAGATATTTCGATTTTTTTTTAAATTTTGAAAAAATCCTAGTCCACATTGAATAACCATATCTCCATTAATAAGGAAGCTAGTAACGTGAAATTGTAACCAATAAACAACAAACGCTTGCCCGTTAACACCATGTATCCATTTCATTGATATTTCATACAGGGTGTTTTAAACTTAGCCGCCAACATGCACAATTTAAATCATTTATAAGTTGCTTACTTTAAATAGAACACCCTGTATTTTATTACATTTTCTGCTGTATTTTTTTAAGCCAATTCGTTTGGTATCAGTATTCCCTATACCTAAACCCAACCACTTTTGAGATATTTCATTATCTTAGTTAAAACATAACAACACTTAATTATTTCAACATTAGTAAAGGGTAGGCCATGATTTCCATTATTTAAGGTGATATTTTGTTATTTTTTCATAAGTTATTAATTCTAAAAGGTAACCAATAGCCTGAAAGGGTTATGAATTGTGGATATCATTAAAAACGTTGACTAGGTATTTTGTATTAATTTAATTAGATAACTTAACAAACAAAAATAACTAAATGTAATATTAAAGAAATAAAGTTTTACAATAAGTGTTCAAAATTAGCACCATCTACTTCTAAACATTTATGAATCCTTTTCATTAAGTTATGTCTTGTAATTCTGGAAATATGGTCGGGTGTTAGAGAATTAAAAGCAAGTAAGACTATCTGCATCACATCTTCCTTTGTCGTAACAGGTTTGGAAAATATCTGATTTTTGGTATAGGACATTGGCACAAATTTTATCTAGAATTTCATGTAGAATTCAAAAATAAACTAAAAAATATTAGGTTCCATTTAAAATAACAAAGTTGACGTCTACTTCCGGTATAACCGGAAGTGCCACATTCAGGGCAATATTATATTTGAACTCAGCGTCATCCAAAACCTATAGCTTCGTAGTTTCAGATTTTTAACATAACTGTATCCGCAATTACTTTTAATCAAAACTCTTCGTGCCACACCCTGTACATATATCTAACCATTATCACTATAATAGCATAAGTTAACGTTTGTTTCTTAACGGGATAAATTTCAGTTCATGTGACTTCGTTCTTGAAATCACCGTCTAAGTAATTTTTTTTGTATACTTTATCACTAGAACTTTATATAATTTTAATTTAATCTTATATACATGTGATTTTATTGACTTATTTTCGCCTAGTAATTAACAATTGTATATTTTACCATTAGCACTTGTTAAATTCTTTTTGGTTTATTCTTGTATACATGCATCCCGATAAATATTCATTTGCTCATCTTAATTGCAGGTATTTATTTGCTAGCATCGAGGAGATAAGAGTAGTGCTCATGAACCAAAGATTTGACATATTAAGTTCGAGTGAAACTTAACCGAATGATAATATCAATAATGATGATGTAAGCGTACATATTTACATATTTTTTATAAATGATCGAGGTGGTGGGTATGTGTACTGGTAACTATCAATAAACAAGCGTTCATTATGTTGTGACATCACTTAATGAATTCTTAGAAAGCTTAGAAAACAGTTTATCTGATTTATCATCATTCAGTGACCATTTATTTTGCTTTGGCGATTTCATTGTCCACATGTTGAAACCCCATTCATTTAATTTTAGTCTCCTAAACAACTTCATTGAGGCTTACAACCTTAAACAACTGATCGATGTTCCCACTCGTATTACTTCTAATTCTGCAACGTGTCTCGATCTAATTCTAGCCACAGATACCATTCACACTATCAGTGGGGATAATATATCTGACCACGAACTGATGTACTATTCTCTTACAATTAACAAAACACCTAAAACATCGACGTACATATACACCAGAAACTTTAGAAATATTGATCAGAGTTCAGCTTCTTGAGGATTGTTATCGTATTCCTTTCCACTTTATTTATTTCTGTCACGCACATTAATAAAAAAGTCGAATTTTTGAATCGTAACTCACTGAACCTTTTTGACGCACATGTCCCACTTCGTCAAGTTAAGCTGTCAGATAAGTATTACGCTCCTTGGTTAACAACCGAGCTGGTAGTGTAGTGGTGACACGATCTGCTTAGCATTCGGGAGGTAATGGGTTCGATTCCCGTTACCGTCTACCTTGTATGAGGTTTTTTCAGGGGGTTTTCCTCATACACATGTAGCGGCATGGTCACTGCGTATATGCACACCATGTGCGGCTACTTAGGTGAATGCTGGGGTAGTATTTTCCCCCTCAGAACCCTAACCCCGTTCCTTCCGATCCTATCCTGACCACACCTATCCTTAATCCCACCATGCATATATACGTAACGTATGTATGTATGCTGGGAATCCATGATTGTGGCTGAAGGAGCTCGGGAAGCTCGAGCAGCCCGCCCTCCCCCTTGGGGAGGGAATGAAATACGTTGACTTTTCCTTTTTTCCTTGGTTAACGGAAAATACGCGATACTTAATGACGCTAAGAGATAAGTCTAGACATAAATGGAAGCAATGTAAATCTCAGCAAGATTATGAATACTACGTCAATGCGTAGTTTTACGTAAATCGTTTTGAAAAATGAAAAAAAGGGCGTATCTTTCGGAAGCTAGGAACAGTTATGAATCTAGGTTATGGTGTAGGTATACTAAAATCTGGACATCAGCTACCGTATAGTTTGCAAAATGTTAATGCTATTAACAATTTTTTTATAGAATGTAGATGAAGGGTTTGTATTGGACTTAGTTGATGAGTTCAGTAATTTAATATTAAAAGTTCCTCTACTAGGTCCGATGGAATAAATTTAGAAATGATAACGTTTTGCCTTCCCCTTATTATAGCTTACATCACTCATAAGTGAATTTGCGTATCGAGACATCCCAGTTTCCCTCTTGTTAGAAAGAAGCACGTGTAGTATCCATACCTAAAACTAAAACACCTCAAAACTTCAATGAACTTAGACCGGTTAGTATTTTGCCTACATTATAAAAAATCCTTGAGCACGTTTTTACAACACAACTAAATGATTTTTGTATTTCTAACAATGTAATTCCTAATACGCAATCAGGCTTTAGGGCGAAACATAATTGCGAGACAGCCCTTTTAAATGTATTTGATGACGAAGTTCGCTCTACAGACGAGGGTTTGTGCACCATATTGGTTTTTCTCGATTACTCTAGAGCATTCGGCTCCTTGTTCCACAATATATTACGAGCAATATTTAGGTTCTGTGGGACGAATTAGTGGAATAGCTCTGATTGGTAATTATTTATGTGATCGAACTCAAAGGGTAGTTATTGGTGATAGTACTTAAAGGTTGAACATTGGGCGTCCCCCAAGGTCCTCTTCTGTTCATACTTTGTACATGTACTATTCCGAGTTATATCACCTCATGTAGTATTCATTCATTCATATGCGAACGATACACAAATGTATCTTTCTTTTGACCCTAACGATGTCACTGAAGGGATTCTTTCTCTAAATACGGATTTGCAACATATCTTTCAGGTTTCCAAAGACCATTCTTTGCATTTAAACTCACGAAAATGTAAAGCTATGCTTTTCGCATCTGACGTTAATCGTCATAAACTAGATAACTTACAACTGTATATGGGAGGTGAGTCCACCCCTTTTTTAAACAAAGCCAGAAACTTTGGTGATGACAACCTTAACTTTTCGGCTCACGAAAAATATGCTGTTGCAGCGTGGTTACAGTCCCTTGAAGCGTATTCACCCTAGTAAAGGTCTATTTGACGTCCACGCAAAATTTTTTGTGTGTATATATATATATATATATATATATATATATATATATATATATATATATATATATATATATATATATATACCTTTCTCAATTAACTTCTGCGACGTGCTGTATCTCCTGTGCTGATGTACAGCGGATCGAAAAAGATTAATATACGGCATTCAGGTCGATCTAGAATTTTGCATAAGCTAGTAGATATGGGTTGGTTGAATATGGGCAAAAGAAGACAGTTACATAGTACGTGCTTATACCACAAACTTATTCATTCTCATCTACCTGCTTACCTCTACCATAAAATCACTTTTCGTACTGACTTATATTATTTGAATTTACTTACCATTCCTGGTCACCACCTTGAATTTTTTAAAAATTCTTATTCAAACCAGGTAGCAACAGTGGTTAATATAATGCCACAGTCCTGTAAGTCGCTTTCGCATAAATCCTTTAAAATCAAGTTCAAACAGTACCTCACCTTGCATGATAACCTTCTGTAGTGTTTATTGACTGTAATAATATCACAAGACTTCGTTGTTATATTCAAAAAATACTTCTCGGACTTGTAGGTAGCACACCGGAAATTCGATGAATACATTGAAAATATTCCGATTAAAATTGTTGTCGCGATAGCAAAAGATAATTACTAAAATTTATTATATAATGATTGTTATTTGAGAATGATTTGTATTTCTTTTTTTTTTATGTAAGGCATGTTTGTGTAGGGTTTTAACTGAGGGTGTGCCGCAGCCACATGTTTTAAGTTGCAGGTGCACGGTAAACTTTGAAAATAAAAATGTCAGTATTAGAAAAAGAATTACACCGCGGTCAAAGAAAAATTTGTTCATGAGTTGAAATGTGATATTTGAAATACAGGGTTTCTACGGTTGATTGCACATGTTAATTAGAAATAATGTTTCTTGTATAATTAAAGTCAAAAGCGTTCACACGAAATATTTTTATTGCTTTTGTTATTTGACATGGAAAATATGGTGAGGAGATAGGGGCGATGGAATAAAAACGGTTTGTTGTGTTTAGAAAGGGGAGTTGGATTAGAATTTTCAAAGCGTGCGGGAGTAAGATTTTTGACATCGATTCGGTGTTTGTTTAATTAAATCTTCTGCTCTGTTTTGTGTTAATCGATAAATCCGAGTAGTTAACCATTTGTGCTGGTGAAAGCTTAAAAGGATAACATACATTGATAATGTAAGTAAAAGAAAAGATTTTATGGTTTGTGAAATTACACAGAAAAGGTCATTCTACCTACTCATTTAAATTGTTAAAATCAACTGACACCCTGACTTGCAAAACTGTTGTGTTCATTGAAATTACGCAGGCACAGCGAAGAAGCTCGCTCTCTTTTCTTTCTTTATGTGTTCTATTTTGTGTATTGATAATTATAACCTGTATTTATAATGATAAAACCACAAACGATCATAGGTATAAAATCAGAAAAGCTGATCCTAATGATCTATATCTATACAAACGTCCCTTTGTTACCGTTATATGCCTATATGTCTATATTTTTGCGGTTTGTTTTATGCCTAAGAAGAATTGAGAGCGTTATTATCTTGCATTTGTAATAATACCTACTAATCATGTGAGTGCATCGGTGTTGCAGGACTTTGTTTCAGATGTTATAATTTGCCTTAACTGCATATTTAATGTGTTTGGCCACGAAGGGTTTTTCTGTGTAATCAATCATATCCTTTATTGTTACTGTCCATGTGTATAATGATACACAACAAAGGTGTTGTGCTCGTATCCACAAATTTGTATATGTAACGGTACTTGCCCTTTTTCGTTTGTATCTACTTAAATAATCTGTGACCTGTTTAATTTTCTGTTGTTGTTTTATTTTAGGTGGGTTGAATTTATGAAATTGTGGATACGATCACACTGTTTATGTTTATTGCATTTAGGGGTAGTTATTTAAATCGCTTTGCATTTTATTTTGGTGATATTTAAATATTGTAAGGTACGCCCTTTTAACTTGATTTAATGATGTCCCTTGTTGTTTTATTTGTGTTCTGTTTATAAAATGCTTTATATGTAATTATTTACCTAAAAGCAGACAGGAATAGGTTCCAAAAGGGATCCTCCTGTGTGTATATTTATTACCTGTTTATTTTGCTTTAATTTGAATACCATTTGTAGACCTGATTTTATGTTTATTTGTGACTAAACTTCGTTTTATGCAATGTTATAGATTTGTACGCCTTTAATACCGATAGAGTAGTGTTGATACATATTTAACCCTTTGATTGCAATTTACTTGTGTTATCTGATCCTTGTTTTTTTTCTTTTGTGTGGTTATTATGGGAATAAAGGGAGTTTTCTTGGTGATTCTTTTTCTCCCGATGTAAATAGGATGACGAGCGAATCACCAGGTAGCGCAACTCGTTTATCTCAATTACAGTTTTGTTTCATTTAATTACCTTGTCACCTTATGCAACAAATTAACCTTATCCGACCCTATCTCCTGCACATTACACAACGTAGGTTATTTGCCCCCTAGACGATCACTGTTTTTTTTTTATCAGGTTAGAATTTTGCGAGTGCTAGATCAGATTTGTAAATCAACTCTGAATATTTGATCACGGCCAGTAAGGGAGATTTAAGCTATTAATTGGAGTAAGCCTAACATTAGCCGACGTAGCATCATTCTCAGTGACATCAAGTTAAGCAATTAATAATAGCATCTTATCAGTCAAATTAAGATGCATCCTTTAGCTATTGTTTTGTCTCTTGAATTTGCATTAGTGCGAACAAGTACAAATTACACGTTTCATGATAGGGTACGTCTGGGTTACGACAGACTTGAGAACAAAATTGCTTTTGTTTGGAAACATCCCGAGCAAAGCGCGAGGGGTGTTTCCTTAACCCTTGGGTGCGCGCGGTATCTAATAGATACAAGCGTTCCACTAAATTATGTTTTATTTTTGTACGCATGCTTGTATAAGGGTGGGGATTATAATAGTCGCATAAAATCTTTTGCGAAATCACGTCAGTTTGTAGTTTGAGTTATAGAAGAACTGGTTTCGTCTGTGCGACTATTTTGTGTCTGCGAGATACACTGCGCGTTTACAGTTTATTTATTTGGAATGCACAATGCTTGTTTTGGTTCTGAAATTTGTTTCTGTTATTTTATTACTTTATTTTCACAACAAGCAAGGAAATAATTAGAATATATTTTTAGATCAGGCAAAATGCTTGGTTTTATTGTTTATCAATGTGATTACCAGAATTTTTTTTCTCCCTGTAATATACCACTAACAAAAGATGACTACAATTTAAACAATCCTGATCATGTTGCTGAAATAAGGATGTTCCTTGAAGAGAGTGATGAGGAAATAATTGAAAGCCAGTCAAGCGATGACGAACTAATTGAAGGTGGAAATATACAAGTGGATGAAGTACACACTCCTGCAATAGAAGAAAGAGAGAATGACTCAGAAACTGATCAAAGTGATGATGGTGATATCGAAAATGGTTCAGGTAGTAATACAGAGTATTTTATTGCAAAAAAGAAGCGAAAATATGACCTGACTTGCTGGAAAAAACCATGTTTTCTAAGAATAGGTCGCCATAATATAATCAACAGCAAATTAAGTGTTGCGCACGTTCAACCAGATACTATAATGAAAGCCTTTGTAAATAAATCAATGGTTGATATTATAGTTACATACACAAATCAGTATATAGAAAAAGAGAAGATAAAATTTTCTCGTGAAAGAGATGTAAAGCCAACTTCTGCAGTTGAAATTCGTGCGTTGATTGGATTGTTATATCTGGCTGGTCGATATCGCGCACATGGACTAAACACTCTTGATTTATGGGACTCTACTGAACATGGTGTTGAAATATTTCGGGCAACAATGAGTAGAAAGCGTTTTTTTGTTTTTATTGAAATGCCTAAGATTTGATAATAGCGAAACAAGGGAACAACGAAAGTCTCTTGATAGGTTAGCTCCTATGAGAGAAATATTTGAACAATTCACAATAAATTGTAAGAACAATTATTCAGTGGGTGAGAATGTTACCATAGACGAAAAACTGGAAAGATTTAGAGGTCGGTGTATATTCAAACAGTATATACCATCTAAACCCAGGAAATATGGTATAAAAATTTATGCTATGGTGGACAGTAATGTATGGTATATACCAAATTTAGAAGTGTATACCGGACTTTAACCAGAAGGCTCCCCATTTAGTATTAGCTATAAACCTGTTGATATTGTTAAACGTTTAGCATCTCCAATATTTGGATCTGAACGGAATATAACAGCCGATAATTGGTTTTCAGATCTACAATTAGTAGAAAAACTATGTAGCCATGGGTTAAGCTATGTGGGGACTCTAAAAAAAATAAATTAGAAATTCCTGAAGAATTTAAGAATACAAAAGAACGTCTAGTTTCATCAAGCATTTTTGGATTTAGAAAGAAATGTACTTTAGCTTCTTACATTCCTAAGCCTAAGCGAAATGTTATTCTTGTTTCGAGCTACCATAATGATGCGGTAATCGATAACACAACTGGGAGAAAAGTACAAACCTGAAATAATTACGTATTACATTAAAGCAAAAGGTGGTGTTGATACAAATGACGAGCTTTGTGAAACATACAGTGTTGCTCGGAACACTAAACGTTGGTCTATGATATTGTTTTATTCAATTCTAAATATGGCAGGGATAAATGCTCAAGTTATTTTAGCATCTAATCAGATCAAAATGGAAAAACGTCGAGTTTTTCTAAGACGGTTGGGCGAAGAGCTTATAAAGGAACATGTTCTACAGAGATCTTCAAGCACATCAGGAATTCATTTACCACTAAAGGCAAAAATTGATACTCTAGCAAAAAACCTTAATAATAGTGAAAACACTGTTGACAATATAAACAGAGAAAATGATTTCCAGCAATCTAGCACAAAGCAAAAGACAACACAAAAAAACTAGGTTGACTAAATATTCATGCCGAAAATGTCAAACTTTTCTTTGCCTCGAACACTGCAGTATGACATGTTGCTGAAAAATATTTATTGTGAATTAAAAGTTATAATAAGTTTAATATAGGATTCGTTTATACAAATTATATTTTATACTAGTAGTTTTATTTAGTTAAAATATTTTTGTTTATAAATTGTTTGTTGTAAAATTAAAAAAGTTTAAAAAATATGTTATTATATTATTACAAAGTATTTCCTTATAAAACAGTTAATAAATATAGCTGTTTTAACTAAAGTAAGACGCAACCAAGTGTCATGTATCTCACAGACACATCGTGCGTCCTCAAGTCATTATTTTTAGCGCGCGTACTACCGTAGGGTTAAAGCAATACTAATTTTCTTCGAAAAGGAGGGAAAATATTTGAATATACCGAGAAAGTCGAGTGGTATTCGATCAGATTATATCATTTCTTTCTATTAATAAACAATAAAATCTAGTCTTAGCAACTGACTTATTTATTGTAATTATAACCTGTACAATTATTATAAATTACCTTAGTTACCGTGCTTATTTACTGTCATGACTGACATCTCACAGTTAGTTTGACATATTTCATTAAAATGAGCAATGAAAATACGAAATTGAAAACACCAAATCGAATATGCCCCGTCGTTAAGGTAAACAAGCCGTGTTTTCATGAAATACGTTGGGGATTGGTTCAAATTTTGAGAATAAGCAATGCTGATTGATTAATGTTACAGAAAAGATATAATCTTCCGTATCTGTTATTAACCTAAACTGGTTAGATTTCAAAATCGATACAATCCCATAGGGTTGACCGAAGTCTCACCTTTTTCCGTATTTATTTATTAATTGGGCTCATTTCGTAATATCGTTAGATATTATAAATATTGTAGTAATCTATGGAAGTTATGGAAATAAAGATATGTTAATATTATTAAGTAAAACTAAGATTATATATTATATCAGTCAGTATTAAAGGCAAATTTACCAAAATCGGAAGTGAAGTAATTCATTTCCTATGGATTTTTAATTCAAGCTAGGATGGGATTAAGAAAAGCCATTTATGAAGAAATATCTTTCTTTTAAAACGCAAGTAAAATGCATTCGGTTCAAGATTTTCTCTAATTACGTATTCTTTTAGGTACACCATGCATCTGAAGGAGGAAATTCCAGGGCAGTTGAATTGACAGAAATGATAAATGATACGGTGTCACAAGAAAAGTGACAGCCCACGAGTTAAGAATTACATTTTTGTAAAATAAAGTTAAAAAATCTAAATAAAACCAAGAATGAGTTTCATGGAAGCTGAGACTGCTCCAATATTTTTATGAGATTTTATTTGTAAATAGGTAACAAATGTTGCATTGGTGGAATGAATAAATACATGCTATAGACCGTACAAATCTCCACGTGCGGTATTGGGCTATGTGAAAACAGTAAATTCTAATCAGGCTTATTATGCTTGTTCTGCCATTTTATAATACCACAAAATTTGGTTATAATCCCGACCTCAAAATAAATAACTACAATCTATATTTACCATTTATTTACGCTTGGTAATCCACTCGTAATGAAATAAAAATGCATAATTAACAAAATATAATTAAATGAGGTTGAATAAAGTTGTATAAATTTAATTTTTTTTTAATTCATACATGAAAAAAATATTCCCTCAAGTGGGGTTCGAAGCTACTAGCTTTGGTTCGCTGGACAGGGGCTCTAGCAACCAAGCTATCATTTAGTTGAATTCCATTCAATTCAAACCCTTCATGTAATTTGCAGTGTCCCAATGTACCCTAGTGTAAGTCGATGTTTCTATCAATATATAATTAAAAGACTATAAATTCTTAAAGAGCGCATTATTGAACTTATTCGCAATGATACAAATTAAAAAAAATTGATGTATCATGACGCTACCCAAACTACGTTGTGTTAATTTAAAGAGATAGGAATGGATGGTGTTAAGTGTTGCGTTATAGGGGGACAGGTCAACAATAAAATTACTCAAATTAGAATTAATGAGCTTTGCGCAATGATGCTTCAACCTG
>JARFJB010000468.1:60000-113140 GCA_036346205.1 Vesta saturnalis
CCAACGTCTGTTTTCTTTTCCTTTTCAACCCTTAATGACATACTGTTCAATCTTAGTTACATAGAATAAAACATCCCGAAAAACATTGTCAAATTACAGCCTATTGGCAAGATATTAAAACTCATTACTTATCTTTTCTTTTGCAGTAAAAATTCCGATTTTCTGTTTTTTCTTACAATAATAAAATTTTCTCGATCCTCTGACTACAATGTATTATTTGATATTGTATTAAATTTACATAATTACCGTTCTTATGTGTATTTACCTTGTACCTCATACATTGATATACGTAGAGTAACTAGATTACAAACGTAAGAGGTATATACACTTTTGCTAGCTCGGATAAACTACAAAGTTCGTTACGAAAAGTCCAATATGCTGGCTTTGTAACAAAGCGTTACTATTATGAAAATGTTAATCAACCTGTGTGGCATATGAACTCATTGTGGAGGTTATATTTTACTTTTAGCAAATTAAGTACAGTATTCACAAAATATACGTTAAAATGTGCTGTGCCTAGTATTAAATTCTACCTAAATTAAGCGAGGAAACACAAAAGTGTCTCACGTAAAATTAGAATAAAACGTTTATTATACAACGAAAACTATAAATATGTACAGATCTTTAACAACGTTTCACTACGCACGCTAAATTTTGTACATTACTGGCGATTTCTGGGGTGTTGTAGGTGACAATAAAACATTTTAGATAAATTTCACTAAATTCCGTATAATTTTGTATTAGAAAACAACGCAACTTGAAACTCATTTTTCCAAAAACAAAGATATGCTTAGTGTTTGAAATCTGATCGATAATAATAAGTGCATACGAATAATGATTTCAGCAAATAAAAGTTAAGCACAAAATTAGTTGGAAAATAATGTGATCATGTCTGAGATATATAAAAGATTCCGAGGAAGCGATAAGCAGACGAACAGAGGATATGGTGCCGATGTGTGACGTCATTATAGCTCATAACCTAATAATAATTTTAGTAACTTTCTCAAAATTTTAACAGAATTAGATAAGATAAACAAAACTACTGTAAATTAAAAAAAAAAGTTGCATGGGCCGGAATTTGAACCCGCTCCAACCGCGTGGCAGGCGACAGCTACCACCAGCTCTCTAGCAGTTTGACATTGAAAGTGATATTTAATCCATTCATAAAAATTCCCATTTATGTACACATGCTCTGTCCTCTGTTTACCGCGACATTAACTCACCATCATATTCGGTTCATGATATTTAAAAATCTTGGGCGATAATGGCTCACTGTGTAACGCTAAGCTTGGGGTTGAAGTACGACGTTAACTGAATACTTTACAGCATGGTACTGACAGAATATCAAGGATTGTTGATTAGTGATGCGTTTCCACCCGTAAAACATAAGATACATGAATGCATAGCATGCAATAAGAATAATTCTTCGAAACTCCACATTCATTCTAACCCACATTACCCGGGGATTTACCAATTCGTACTGTTGAACACATCTTTTCGCTTTTTCATTTACTATCACCCCAACTCTTTTTGCGCCATGCGTTTCAGTTTCAATCCCTGACCATAGTGCTAGACCGCCATCCTCCATCTCCACAGCACCCTTTTCTTTGCGCTTTGGCTCCGATCCACACCGAATATCAAGCTGCCTTTTGTACATTACATTCGCAATTTCAAATTCTTTACCATACATACCTCTAACATTCCACGTACCCACTCGCCATTCATTCCTTGCATAGTCGTCAGCAACGAGGCCTGTCTGTTTCGACCTTGACCGCCTCTTGTAGCCAGGTCGATCCGAGGCCAAGGAAGATTGTTAGATATCCTAAACCAGGCGGGACGTTTATCCATTGTAAATGAAGTATAGAAGATCAAAACAATATGTCGCTCTTAAGTTTGAATCGCGGTTAGGGCATGTATATTTAAGTGTACATGGGTGAGAAGTGCGTAATCCTATTTGTTATACTCTCTTATATTTTTATCATTTGTATTGAAATTACTACCGTTGTGTATAAATCTGCTTTAGTTGAAAATGTTGTAAACCGCTGTTTTAATGTCCCGTTGAGTGTATAATTTATTCCTATTAAAAATATAATTGTTCCTGCCGTACTTTAACAAATAATACCTAATTCGCTTTATACCGTTGTATTTGTGCACTTTGTACATAAAAAAATTGATTTACTTGCAACTTTAAAAAGTTTTTATCACAAAAATTGTATAAATTCTTTTTGTGCGAGAAAGAATTTTTTTATCAGTGCGTGTGTTACACGATCAAATTGCACTAATCGTCGTGCAAGCTTACCAAGGTAAGCGGGTTGCCAAGCTCACTGCAGTGGGAATGGGTGGGTTCGATATAAAACGTAAAATGGTTGAAATTTAGTTTAAATCCCCTTACACTTACCATAAAACAACAAATCTGGGAAAAATTAATTCTAGGCGCCACCACAATCTTAAAATAATTAGTCCTAGGCGAGGTGTTAAGTTAATCTTACCTGACTGTAGGATTGTATCCTACTCGGTAAAAATCATACACCATTCCATTCGTAGAACACCCTTTCACTTTAAAAGAGTACGTTAAATTTGGTCTCAGTAATCTTAATACACATCAATTCAATTTTGTATATCTTTCAGTTCAATTACCCTTAAGAATAAATTTATCCAAAGCTTAATAAAATTTTGAAACATACGCATTGTCGTAAACTTATTGCATTCTGCATATATATAAAGTTATAGTACTAAGACGTTATCTGGATACTTTATAATTTACCCTAGTATACTCATAGACTAATATTTATAACTTATGAAAATTCTGAAATAAATAAATACCGCCCAATTTGGAAAAATAATAATTCGGTCCATGAATTTTTAACCGCAAAAACATTAATTCGTATCTTAAAGATTGAAAAACGTAACGATCAGTGAGTCGTTTATGAATCATATATCTTCCATCAAATTTTTATCATTAAACTGTAGTTAAACATTCACAAGCATGAAAGAATATCTGTAATTCAAATCTGAAATTACTACGTAATAAGTAATCAGTATTGTGTATTCAGTGACTTAATGAATACCAACTAATTAAATTTCGTAATCGATCCGACTCAAAATAAACAATTTTCATATCAATTATTTAGCCAAGATATCAAGAGGTTGATTATTTTTAAATGTTGTAATCCTTTGTGTGTAATTTCACACAAAGAAAACAATAAAATCTTATGATATATAATATTGATTCTTTTTTAAAACTTTATATTGTAAGGAATCACAATTTACACAAACAAAAAGATAACTTAACTAGTCAAACTCTATTAACCAATTTCTTAAAGATATTTACATATATTGCTTCCGAGAAACAACACATACAAAGAATACATTTTTTGTAGATTAAGGTTCCTAAATCTTATAATCTAAACATATAATAGCAGGTAATTGAGATTGATTATCTTTAATGCCTGAAATGAAGTTACAATTTAAGCAATGACATCTCTAAAGGTAATCAAACTTCTACCTTTCAAAATCCTAAAATTATTCTTACATATATAAATTCCGTAGTCCCTTATCAGGTGTAATGTCGTATCCACTGGGGCTGATCTGCTATTCGCTAACCTAAATGTCTATGTTTATTCACGCCTTTGAATATAATTGATTCACTAAATGCCCTTCTAAAAAAATGTTTGTCAAAGAATATTTTAACTACACGTGAACACTAAATTTTTAATTGTCTATAAACGGTCGAGTTAGTGCTCTTAGCAATCGCACATATACTTAAATCAGTAATAGCAATGTCAAATACTGTTTTATTTAATTCACAAAGCTTAACACATGTATTTACATAAAGAAGCACTTCAAGTTTCTTTGTAGATCGCACGGGTTCTTTATATACTATACTTTTCAATTGGATGATTGCTTTTTATTATAAATCTGTTTAAACACTTCTTAAATATTGGAAAAACTCAATAGTAATTTCCAATCAACAATTAATCATTTCATTTGTAAACGTTTAAATACGTCATCCCTAAAATGGATTTTTTCAGTGAACTAATATGCACTGCGACACTAATTATTTACTAATAGAAACCAGCATAGATCATTACAACGTATTCGCGCACGACCACCCTTTTAAGTAACACTATGAGCCTGAGTGTCTCTCTCTTTGCCATGCCACTATTTCCCTTACATATAACATTTAAATACTCCTCTACATGATAATCAACGCTTTATTAAAATTCCAGTGGCGTCAATTTATACTAATTTAGATTATGTACACACAAAAGAAAAATTTTCTCGTACAAACTGACATTCATGTACCATCCAAAATACGTTCTACGCACAACACAAGGCTTCATATACCCAATGCGTCAAAATAATCTCCACATGAACTACATATTTCTATTACTTTACGAACTTACACTTAGTTATGATTTATCCCTCGGTTAACACTGATCCAGTTGGTAAAGGGAACTACAGTTGTATCGAGTTTACTTCTGCCGAATCACTTCAGTTTTCTGTTATTTTACACTGCCTGTGTGCCAAGACCTTCTACCGTTGATTTAAAATCAAATTGTTCGAAACTGGCATAAATAGAGTTTGTATATAAGTAGCTTGTCCGGTGCGTTTCATTTCAGTAACATGTCGGCGAGAATCATGTGAGCCTATAGATAAACGTAAAAAACTTCTTGTTACTTGATACTATTTGGTTTATATACCTAAAATGTGTAATATGGCTAATTTTTGTGACTACAAACGTAATTTTTTTTTGTTTTTCTGGTTACTCTTGAAAGGTATGATTTTTGAGCCACGGTTTTCTTTTTTTTTTTTAATTATCTAGTTAATAAACAGAGTCGCGCACTAACGTCGGGTTATTTTAATTAAGATCATACAGCAGTAAATAAGCAAATTTCTTCCAGTTTACCGAGAGCTCTCAGAGTCTTACGTTGCGCTTGCAATTATTTGCGCTTATAACTCAATCTGTTATCGAAGGTAGAATTTGTATTCACTACGATGAGTGCAATTATTTAAGCCTGATTTAATGCACCTTGTAGTTTAAAAAAATTCAAAACTCACTATATACAAGCTACATTATTTATAGCTGGCTTAGAGCAGAGGTTTGACCTTTCTTGTACTTCAACACAATGTCAACGAGCAACAACATGTTCTTTTCCGTGATGACATAACCTATAATTTCTTTAAATAGTTTTTGTTTGTAACCTACAGGCGTCAAATTGATAAGGAAAATGTTGATCTTTTTATCGTTCTTTACGTTTAGATAGTATCTAATAATTTGTGGCTACCCAATCTTGTGTATAAGCATTTAGATTTTTTTTAGCTTTTCTTTTAACTCGAGAACTGAACGTTCCCGATGTTTTATTTTACTTTGTTTCATGTTCGACGGAAAGGTAGATGTATTATGTTCTAGTAACCGTTTACCTTTAATTAAGTAATTAATTAGGGTGCTTCCTTTGAAATCCCTCAAGACTGGTGTCGTCTCTTTCTCGACTGAGGTAGAGCACTTTACCTTCCTTTCAAGTAGTCCCCGACTGTTTGGCTGTTTGGGCTTATTGGGTTTATTTTAATTTTTCGAATAGGTAAATAGACATGTTCAAACTCTAACTTTATTAGCTCTTGTGTTGTTTATATCCGACTAATTTATTCTTTTGTTACTAAGTCATCATAGCGTTAATTTACCTCGATGCCCAATTACACTACAGTCAATCTATTGAATATAAATGTTATGTTCCAAACTCGTAAACTGGTCATTCGGAAGACCGCTGACGTTACGTCACCCAGTCGCCACAGATTAGTTGTCTTTAATCGCAGGATTCATGTTAAATCAATATCATAAACAATAAGCAATTACAATGTCAATAAAGAAGATGTGTGATTAAAAAGGAAAAGAAATTTCTTCCGAACGTTGGGTGCAATTAATAAATGACAGGTATTATTTTGTTACAGTTAACTGTACCGAAACATCTGTCTGCGTTGATAAAAATATGTAGGTGTCCAAGTTTCATTTGGATGTCCACGCAACGTAAAACAGATTGTTTGCCGATATTTGACGCTTTCTTTTCTAGAAAGCTATAATTACATTTTATTTCCAGGAAAATCTTAAAATTGCCAAACAGAAGACGTACGCGTGATTTCACAAGTAGCAAAAAGAATATGGAATTTCTTATAAAGGTATTTCATTCAAGTGAAAATCTTTAAAGCAATAATATTAAAAGTATTTAAAATGTTTTACTACAAAGAAGAAATGTATGCAATGCAGTACGAATAATCAGGAATTAAGTTCAAATAGATAAATCCAGGATTATCTAAGGGTTTATGTTAGAAGTGGGTTTATTACCTTCATGTAATTCTTGTGGTAGCATAAATTCATTATGCGTGTAAACGTTCTAGTTGTGAACGCTTTTACCACCCTTAAATTAAAGCATTTTCACAACTCCGTTAGTTATTCTGGAATGTCATTTTCAAGGCGGTTTAAGAATATTTAATCTATTAAAGGTGTAACTATTTCTCATTACTACCTACTAACGCTCAATAGTAGGTTTTTCAACTGCAGTATTGTCACGTGTGATTAAAATGTACGGCAGATTTTCTTTTTCAAACTTTAGGATATTTAAAATGTTATATGTAGGAATTGCAGGAGGAAACTCGGTGCTTGCCGTTTCAGATTATTGAAAAGTTGGATATATTCGAGTATAAATTTAGTTTACTAATTTAGTTACAAATAATACCTTATTTAGTGATGTTTGGATTTTTAGTAAAAAATGTTGGTTTAGAGTCGATCTTCCAAAAATTTTAGACGACGAAAACCGATCATGTTACGACATTTTTCTCGAAGCACCGTGACAGTCCAGATAGTGCTGATGACGTAATTTTTTCAACTCAGTTCCTGCAATTCATCTCGTTTTTACCACGCTTACAATTTGAAGGCGTTCTTCCAATACGATTATCGACAACAGCCCTGGTAAGTGCTCGTTTTTTATTTTAACCCTTACCCTTATTTTATTTACTTTATTTAATTGCTAGAGGACTGATTTCAAATTTAGTTATATTTGTTGGTGTATAGGAATTTTTACTGATTTAACTGCAAAACGTGTTTTTATCACTGTATGCTCAACTCACCAATAGTGTACACGTTAATTTGAGGGATATTATTGTTATTATGGCTGTCTAATGATAGTGATGAGCGTGTCCTATAGCTGTCTTACGAAATGAAAACGGTATTAGTTTCAAAACGCTTGTGTATTACCAAAATTGCAAATGAAAGTCAGCGTTCAAACCTGTTTATAAATCTAGGGCCCTTTCTGTCAGAGGTATTTCCGAATTCGAGTGATATTAATATCATTATTATGGTTGTCTAATCATAATGATAAAATAAAACACTTGACTTGTTTTGATATCCTTCGGATGGTTTTATTGACCTATCGATTGATTTGATTAATTTCTGTCTTTTGACAAGGGGCGATTTCAAATTTCCCCGCCAAAACAAAATGGCTGTCAAAATTTAATTAAGACACAATTAAAAACAGAATAAGAACGATTTAGGACGTTCAGGCTTGCTTATAAATCTAAGGCCCTTTTTGACCGAGGTGCTTCCGCTAAGGCAGATCTTGTATGTAAAATATTTTAGTTATCATTTTTACATTTCCAATAACGCCAGCCCCTATTACAGAAAACATTCATTAGTTTTAAATCTCAAAATAGTGTTACTTATAATAAATGATTAGAACCCTTTATCTTTTTTATTTATAAATTTAAGTATTATTCATAATTAAAACCATTATAGGTGGCGTGTAACAGTGTACTAATCCCCGAAAGCTGGTGTCTCACAAGTTAGAACTAGGGCCTCTTATTACAAATTTCCTCCCATAACCATTACAGTGATCTGTATATAGTTTTAAAATATACCGCTAGGTGGAGTCACTTCTATTATACAAGGCATTCATTAGTCTATACACAAGTAGCTGGCGCCACAAACAAATTCAAATTTTGGGGTAAAGGAACACGACAAGGGGGCTAAGACCCTAAACCATGTGCCGAAGATCTATACCTGTCTTACAAGTTAGAATTAGGACCTCTTATTAGAATACAAATTTAAATTCCCCCGCCATAACCAAGCAGAATGCAGTCACTTAAATACAATTTCAAATTTCCCGCCACGGTGACCAGGGACCGAAGATCTGAAAGCAAGTTGGGAAGCCCTATACATGTTTTATAAGTTAGTATTACTTCCTCTTATTAGAATACAAGTTCAGATTTCTCGCAATAAACCATCAGAATGCATAGACTTAAATACAAATTCAAATTTCTCGCCAAGGAACCAGGGGACAAAGACCCGAAAGCATGCTGTGAAGCCTTATACCTTTGTTGTAAGTTAGCAATAGGGCCTCGCTTATTAGAATACAAATTAAAATTTCCCCCTCATAACCAATCAGAATGCAGAGACTTAGTCCTCCAATTAGAGCACAGCGCCTGTGTGGGGGGGCTAATGAAGTTATAAGGGCGCTATCTAGTCTTAACCCTCCTTAACTCAACCAAAATGCCCCTAGACCACACCCTAGGACCAGAAACTATAGGCGTGGCTTACCCTCAGGCCCTCCAATCAGAACACTGCATGCGCGCGCTTTGGCCTACACTTAAGGGATGACAAAAAGGCCTTAATTAGGGGCTAAAATATCACGTGACCCTCACTAGACCCCTAAACACCGGGGTAGCCTGGCAAAAAGGATCTTAATACTACCAAAAAAGCGTTAATTGGGGTTGAAAATACCGTAAAGGGCTGAAAATTCTATCAAGGGTTGAAAATTAACCCCGCAAAGAAGCCGGTACCACCCTCAAAGGTCACTAATTAGGGTAAAATACCATCCAGGGTTGAAAATTCCGATTAGGGGTTAAAAATGCCCCATAAAATAAACCATACGGGTACTAATTAGGGATAAAATTTAACATCAGGGTTGAAAATTTCATCTAGGGGTTGAAAAACGACCCCGAAAAGAAGCCATAGGGGTGGGAAATGGCTACGGTCACGTGGGCGCGACCTCCCCAACCACTGATGACGTCACATCCTCAGTTGACCCCATTCTACTCCTATACCTCTGTATAACGGAAAGGGGAGAACTCAGAGTGGTCAATTCATGTGAAGGTAAATACTTCCATACATTTTGTTTATTGGTGATTTTTTAATAAATTGTTATGCTTTTTGCTTTCTCATATACGTACGCAGGAAGAGAAAGCTATGTGATCGGTTTAAACTTTCAAACACTTCTTTTTACATTTCTCGACATTTTGTGGCCTAAACAATACGAAAAACACCTTTTTAGAAAATAAAATCTCTTATCTGATTGTGTGTCTGTGTGTAAGTGTGTACGATATCGTTTGAAACATTAAAGCTATTGATAAAGTTTTTGGAAAAAAATGTTTCGTGTCTGTGTGTGCGGGATATCTTTTGAACCAGTAAAACTATTGATAAGAAATTAGATACGAAAATTCTTTGCCATAAAATCTAGGTCAAGCTCGTTAATGAGCAAAATCCAACCAGTGGCGGGACATTTTTAGCGGATTAAAAAATGAAAAAAATTCATTGCTTCAAATTTTAAAAAGTTACACAATTGAAAAACCAACTAATACTTTTTTATATAATTTCAAAATAAAAAAATAAATAATAATAATAATTAGGGTACAAAATTGTGCATTTTTTAATTTATCAACCGATTTTTTTTTTCAAAATGGCGGATCAAAAATGGGGAATTATCGTGTTTAAAAACCGGTATGACTCAAATTCAGGCACTGTGGGCTTTGAAGTTATTTATTTACATATATGAGAAAGCATTATGGCAGATAATTTGGCTGCGGTTTTTTTAATTGTATTTGTCAGGCGGATGAACACGCATTCTTGTGTTTAGTCTTGCATAAAATCTCTTTAGGCGAATGTGTTCACCCGTGATAATTTCATTATACAGGGTGACCCAGACATCCGAAAAAGCCTCATAACTTTTTTACTATTTGAGATATTAACGTGAAATTGTTTTGAATAGTAGCTACTTGTATTTAGCAAAAGCTAAAAATAATTTTGTTTATGTACAGGGTGTCGCAACACTCTAAAAACTGTAAAGTTATTTTTTTTAATGGAACTGCCATATGTTGATGTTATTGGATTCTACACTAAATTATGTGTTAAATTTATTAAGATCAGTTACACTTTATCTGTTATACTATTTAAGATTTTTCAATTCTTACTTTAAAATTCGTAGAGTTCTTTAAAAAATTATAATTTCTAAACTATTAAAGATAATTTGATAACCTTTTTTTGGTCAATTTTCTAAGCTTTAAACAGCCAAGCAATTGTTTTAGTGTTTTTCAACGCCCTCGGCGGTTTTTCAAATATGAAAATGTATAAAGGTCAATAACTCATTTGTAAATGGCATTCCCTGTACAGGTTGTGGCGCGAAGAGTTTTGATTAAAAGTAATGGCGGATAAAATTATGTTAAAAATCTGAAATTGCGAAGCTGTAGGTTTTGGATGACGTTGAGTTCAAATATAATATTGTCCCAAATGTGGCACTTCCGGTTATACCGGAAGTACACGTCAACTTTGTTATTTTAAATGGAACCTAATATTTTTATTTTAGTTTACAATTCTACATTAAATTCTAGATAAAATTTGTGCACAATGTCCTCTACCAAAAATGAAGTATTTTCGAGATATTTCGATTTTTTTTTAAATTTTGAAAAAATCCTAGTCCACATTGAATAACGATATCTCCATTAATAATGAAGCTAGTGACGTGAAATTCTAACCAATTAACAACAAGCGCTTGCCCGTTAACTCGATATATCCATCTCATTGATATTTCATACAGGGTGTTTTAAACTTAGCCGCCAACATGCACAAATTAAATCATTTATAAGTTGCTTACTTTAAATAGAACACCCTGTATTTTATTACATTTTCCGCTGTATTTTTTTAAGCCAATTCGTTTGGTATCAGTATTCCCTATACCTAAATCCAACCACTTTTGAGATATTTCATTATCTTAGTTAAAACATAACAACACTTAATTATTTCAACATTAGTAAAGGGTAGGCCATGATTTCCATTATTTAAGGTGATATTTTGTTATTTTTCATACGTTATTAATTTTGAAAAGTAACCAATAGCCTGAAAGGATTATTAATTGTGGATATCATTAAAAACGTTGACTAGGTATTTTGTATTAATTTAATTAGATAACTTACAAACAAAAATAACTAAATGTAATATTAAACAAATAAAGTTTTATAATAAGTGTTCAAAATTCGCACCATCTACTTCTAAACATTTATGAATCCTTTTCATTCAAGTTATGTCTTGTAATTCTGGAAATATGGTCGGGTGTGAGAATTAAAAGCAAGTAAGACTCTCTGCATCATATCTTCCTTTGTCGTAACATTTTCCGCTGTATTTTTTTAAGCCAATTCGTTTGGTATCGGTATTCCCTATACCTAAATCCAACCACTTTTGAGATATTTCATTATCTTAGTTAAAACATAACAACACTTAATTATCACAACATTAGCAAAGGGTAAGCCATGGCTGTCAAAGATTTGATAGTTAAAACGTTAATTGTTCATATTGTTTTGACAGTTTTCTTTACCAGTTTGTATTTCATAGTAAATAATGGCAAATGTAGGATTTACTAATGATGATTTTTTAAATCTTATTATTATTTACGACGAGTGTAATAAAATTGTTGAACGGAGTTACCGTGTTTTTGCAGAAAGATATCCAAATCGACCAAATGCAACTGGTGATATTGTAAGAAGATTGCTTAGGAACTGCCGTCAGTTTGGTCAATTTAAGACAAAAATTAATAAAAATAAACCACTAGTGGACAGTCAAATAAACTAAATTAATGTTTTGGGTTATTTTACGGCCTCTCCAAATGCCTCCATTAGATATTGTGAGAGAGATTTTACTTTGTCGACGAGAACAATTCATCGCATTTAAAAAAAACACAAATGGAAACCATTTTCATATCATTTGGTGCAACTTACAATTAAGTGATTTTCTTCGAAGGGTAGAATTATGTGAATGGTTTTTAATGAAGACCCAAGAGGATGAAAACTTCATAAAAAAAGTTGTATGGAGTGATGAAGCAAAATTTAGCAAAAATGGATTATTTAATCGACATAATTCCCATTTTTGGTCTAATAAAAATCCACATCTTAGTAGAGAAGGTTATTTTCAAGATAGTTGGAATTTTACTGTTTTTTGTGCAATAAAAGACGATAAAGGTTTAGCATTAAAATTTTATGATGAAAATTTAAACGGTACAAGATATTGCCACATTTTAGAAGAAGCAATACGACCGGCGTTACATACTTTAAGAAATGGAGAGGAGGCTTCAGCTTAGTATCAGCAAGATGGAGCACCTCCTCATAACTTTGGGCCTGTTGCTCATCATCTTTATGACATGTTTGATGATAGATGGATTGCCAATCAGGGTCCGTTTCGTTGGCCAGCTCGCTCTCCTGATTTGGCTCCTCTAGATTTTGGTATTTGGGGTTACACTAAAAATGAGGTATTTTCGAAACCTGTTACGACAAAGGAAGATATGATGCAGAGAGTCTTACTTGCTTTTAATTCTCTAACACCCAACCATACTTCCACAATTACAAGACATAACTTAATGAAAAGGATTCATAAATGTTTAGAAGTAGATGGTGCTAATTTTGAACACTTATTATAAAACTTTATTTGTTTAATATTACATTTAGTTATTTTTGTTTGTAAGTTATCTAATTAAATTAATACAAATGATATCCACAATTAATAATCCTTTCGGGCTATTGGTTACTTTTCATAATTAATAACTTATGAAAAAATAACAAAGGATCACCTTAAATAATGGAAATCATGGCCTACCCTTTACTAATGTTGAAATAATTAAGTGTTCTATTTTAAGTAAGCAACTTATAAATGATTTAAATTGTGTATGTTGGCGGCTAAGTTTAAAACACCCTGTATGAAATATCAATGAGATGGATATATGGAGTTAACGGGCAAGCGCTTGTTGTTTATTGGTTACAATTTGACGTCACTAGCTTCGTTATTAATGGAGATATCGTTATTCAATGTGGACTAGGATTTTTTCAAAATTTAAAAAAAAATCGAAATATCTCGAAAATATGTCATTTTTGGTATAGGACATTCATTGTGTACAAATTTTATCTAGAATTTCATGTAGAATTCGAAAATTAAATAAATAATATTAGGTTCCATTTAAAATAACAAAGCTGACGTCTACTTCCGGTATAACCGGAAGTGCCACATTCAGGACAATATTATATTTGAACTCAGCGTCATCCAAAACCTACAGTTTCGTAATTTCAGATTTTTAACATAACTGTATCCGCCATTACTTTTAATCAAAACTCTTCGCGCTACACCCTATATATTATGACACTGATCAATAGCTTTTTTGACAAGCTTTCCAACGGTATAGAGCTTTGTATGGTCAAATGTAAACATCTAAGCTGATAGAGCAAGAAAACTGCATTTTAAGCAATTCTCTCTTAAAACAACGCAACTTTCGAGAAGGCTAATGCCAGTTTTTCAAATAGACAATGACATGCAAATGAATGTTCACTCTTAACGCATTAACGCTTCAACTACAAATTATAGTATTAGGTAAGTTGGATTAATTGTTTGAAGCAACAATAAACAGCACATTTATTTAACGAAAAGAAAACAATGTCAACAAGAATAAGTAACCATTAATAATACGAGTATATGCAAAACATTTTTTTATAGCCGTTGTTCAAAAATATCACCGTTTTGTACAATACAAATATTCAGTCTGTTTACAAAAGGAACTCTGACGCGCGTTAACATTCCTTCATCAATCGAACGAAAAGTATTAGTTATTCTAACCTTCATATCCTCAACAGTTGTTGGTCGAAAACGATATACTGAGTCTTTAACAAACCCCAACAGAAAAAATCAACTGGAGTTAAGTCGGGAGTCCTGGTAGGCCAATCGATTGCTCTTTCTCTGGCTATCCAACGATTTGGGTAAGTTTGGTTTAAAAATTTTATGGTAATGTATAGGCGCTCCATCCTGATGAAACCAACATATTTCTCCTTGTATTTAGATAAACGTTTTCGAGAAGGATCGGAAGATGATTTTGAAGAAGCTCGTATCTTATTCCTGTCAACGCATGATAAAAAAAATAAGGTCCAATCACTTAATTTCCACATATTCCGCCTCGCACGTTAAATGACCATCTGTTTTGATGGTCAATAGTTCTCATCTAATGGGGAATTACAGTGCTGTAATAATGTATATTGTGCGTATTAACAGATGCGCTATTCTTAAAATTTGCCTCATCGCTGAATAAAATGTTGTTTAAAAAGCCACAATCATTGTTCATTAAATTGAGCATTAATTCCAAAAAATGAATTTGATTCTGAAAATCATCCCCATACAGTTCTTGATGATGTTCAAGGTGATATAGGTGAAATTTGTGCTTTAAACTGATTCGATTAACACTGCTTTGTGACGTTTCTATTTCAGCTTCGATTTCTCGGGAACTCAACTGCGGATTTTCATCTAGCATCAAGAGAACCTCCAATTCTTTGTCCTGGCCAATTCTGCGTCCAATTAATTTTTTTTTTTTTTTGGTAGGCTACGTTTCTAGAATCTTCAGACCTATCTTTTAATTTTTGAAAAGCGTCATTTTGCGGTACTGGTGCTTCAGGAAATTTTTGATGATAAATTCTACTTGCCAATAGAATATTTCGATCCGCTTCACCAATGCAATATACCATGTTTATCAACTCTTGGCGTGAAAAATTCATTTTAATGAATACGGTTTGAGGCTGTCAGTATGAATTTTTTTGACCAAGTCAAAGTTGACATATTGCCATCGTAAAGAACTTAGCCTACTCGAAAATTGCGTTGTTTTAAGAGACAATTGCTTAAAATGCAGTTTTCTTACTCTATCAGCTTAGATGTTAACATTTGACCATACAAACGTTATATCGTTGGAAGCTTGTCAAGAAAGCTATTGATTAGTGCCATAATAAACAGTGCATGCCATTTAAAAAAATGAGTTACAGACCGTTTTACATTGTCATGTTTGAAAAACCGCATAGGGCGTTGAAAATCAGAAACTATTGGTTGGCTGTTTAAAACGCTTCCTTAAAGTTTAAAAAATTAACCGAAAGAAAGTTTATCAAACTATCTTTAATTCATTTAATTTAATTAAATAATTAATGTATGATTTTGTAAACTAGTCCCTGAATCTACGAGTTTTAAAGCAAAAATTGAAAAATCTCAAAAAGTATAACAGATAAAGTGTAACTGATCTTAATAAATTTAACACATGATTTAGTGCAGAATCCAATAATGAAAATCAAAATAGGGCAGTTCCATTAATAAAAATAACTTTATAGTTTTTAGAATGTTGGGACACCCTGTACATAAACAAAATTACTTTTTAGCTTTTGCTAAATAAGGGTAGCTACTATTGAAAAAAAATTTCACTCTAATATTTCAAAAAGTAATGGGGATTTTTCGGACCTCTGGGTCACCCAGTATTCGGTGCGTTATTTTTATTACATTCTGTTTACTATATGCTAAAATTTGATACTACGAAAATTAGTCAAATTTATGTTTTCAACAATTTTTTGTTCCTTTAAGGTGTTTATTTAAGTTAAGGTACTAAAGTATGTGATTTTGGGAGTTTGAACCTTGCAAGCGTCAACCTGACTTAGCTAATAGATTTTACAAAATTGAATGTGTTTTTAATAACTGTCTCTACACTCTTGCTTATGTTAATTTATATCACATTACAATATACGAATAGTGTTAGCGAATTGGGTATTATTTCATTACTATGTATAGAACTTTTTGTGCCCTCATTCCTTTGTTATCGCGTATTATTACGCAATTTGATACGCAGTATCAAATTTAAAATTTACCTAGTGGGTTATTTATTTTATGGGCATTTTGATTTATGCAACTTTACAGCGAATACGTTTAATTTTTTTTTTATTATTGTAATGAATGTTTTAACGTAACAATTGGTGAGAATTTCTCTATTAGAATACTTGTTATTTTGAGTTTGTTTTGATATAATTACATTATGATATGAGAAAATTTAAGGTAGCTGTTCATAGGCATCTATTGGCAATTCATTATCCCTCTGTCCATCCTCCTAAGTGTTCCTGAGTGCTTTAGCACGATAGGCCAAATTTAGCCTGTTCAGGTCCACAATCATAAAAGAAAAAAGAAAAAAAAGCAATAATCTTGAAAAGTGCTCTGACAGGACACAAGTTGTGTTTTATTTTATTTTCTCTGGGATTCTTATTGGAGATATTGAAAAACAAAAAACACCTTTTCATTTTTACATTTCCTACTCCATTAGACGATGTTAAATCAAATTCTGTACGACGTTTCGTTTCTGAGCAACCATCACCAACTTTGTTTTTTTAAATATTTTAATTTTAATTTTAAAAAAATTGAAATCGTATTTTTATGAATACATGCGTATGTTTCTCGTAAATTTTTCGAAGAAAAAACATTTTATTTTGATTTCATAGTTTTTCAAGTAGTCATTGAAAGCAGTACTTTTATGACAAAATTAGCTATAAAAAATTACCTAAAACATTAAATTAAGTAAAATTTATAATAAATGTTCACACAGATTACTGTCACTTTCTAAACAAAAGTACACTTGATTTTTTATGTAACCCCAAAGAAAAAAGTCTAGAGGTGTTAAGTATGGATGGGGATCTGGCTGGCAAAATACGGTTCAACGAGTGACAATCCATTCCTGCGGAAATTAATTAGATAAGTAATCACGAACAATTCCTGCATTGTAGACTGGGGCACCACCTTGTTGGAACCAGCAATTCTGAATAACTGCCAGTGTTAAACTAATTCTATTATAAAAAATACTGTTTTCAATGGCTACTTGATGAATAGAATATTCATACCAATAAAATGGCCTTTTTTTTGTAAAACTTGTAGGTAACATATGAATGTGCTACGTGGATGAATTTTTAATAAAAAATGTTACAAGAAAATGCTATCACAATTTTTTTTACCTAGTTAAAGAAACAAAGTTGATGATGCTTGCTTAGAAACGAAACGTCACACAAAATTTTGGTTAACGTCGTCGAATAGATCAGAAAAAGTGGAAATGCAAACGTGCATTTTTTAGCTTAATATCTCCAATAATAAACCCAGAAAAAAAGAGATTAAATATATACAAAATTCAGTTTATTTCAAATATCTTTAAAACTATTATATGTATTTGAAATTTGCAAACGGCATAAAAATAACATCAATATTGGTTAATTTTAACGAATCGTCCGAACACCACAGAATGTTAAGGTTGTTAGAAAATGGAAAATACCGGCTCCCGTGGTTCTGATGCAAAGCAAAGAATGTCGCACCTAATTTCTATTTGTACTCATACCAGACATGGTGATGAGGTTAGGCAATCCGATTTGTTTCCTCTCAAAATATACTTAGCATTAACACATGTGATCCAATAATCGCTTTGAGTGATGAGACTTAAATGTTTAAATTTGTAAAAAATTAATAAAAAACACATGATTTCATACCCAAAAAATAGTATGTTTGTTTTCGTGTTTGTTTGTTTTTTCCTTATTTGGGTTCTTCCATGATTGAGTTATTTTGCAATAAAAATTTTTTAAAGGCGATGGTCCAATGTAACGAGAGAGAGAGGTGCATTTTAATAACTGTATTCAAAGAATTAGAGAATGCGTCGATGTGGTATTAAAACTGTTCTAAACAAACTGATGAGTCATAAGTGAAAGGCACGACCTTGGTATTAAGTAATCCAGAAAAGTGAAAGTCAAAAATGAAATCAAGACCTCCGATTTTCTCCATTGGGTAAAAAAGTAACGAGTCATCCTAGTGAAGAGCATGACCTTAGGGTTTTACCATTCCGTAATCCAAATAGTAAAGATTTTCCAAAGCATGCTTAGACTGGTTGGTCCTTGAATCAGATACTGGACCAAGTTGCTAGACCCTGAAACCAGTTTGAAGGTCTATAAAAACATGCAGGTGTAAAGATGTAGGAAGCCTATATGTTTTGCAGGGTCCAACAACAAAGACCTAGGATGTGGGCCCCTTAAAGGTTTGATTGACCCGCGAATTAACTAAATTGACCTTGAAAACCACGAATTAAATCGCAAATTAATTTAATTTACTATTGAGTCTGCAAATTAGAACGAAAACTGTCATTAAAGTCAAAATTAGAAGCATAGGGAGAAAGCGCGAATCACAAATTAATTTAATTGGGCCGCGATTCAAACTAAATGCCCCAATTAATGTAAACAAAATAGGAAATAAAACCTGAATTAATTTAAGCACCTTGAAGATCGAGAATTTATTTAATTGATCTTTGGACACGTTAATCAATTCGGAATTGAAGACCCAAGAGCTCAATCAAGGATACTAGACTCCTTTGGGATATGCAACCCGCAGAAAATACAAAGAAAACAGCGAAAATCGGCGTTGTAAAACTGGTCCACTAAGAAGATAAGCGTAAGTAAAGGTTGAAACGCGGCGGAAACGAACACAGCAAAGCAGGAGTAAACATACAATATGGTGTCCAGGTGTGTTACTGGCTAAATACTCATTAAAGCATCAATCCCGTAAAGGCATTTGCGCGCACGGAATAGCTGAGCGCTGTGGGCGTTACTTAATGCCGCAAAAGGGCACTCGTCACTACTCCAAAAACGTCAAAATCAGGAGAATGTCAAAAAGGCGCCACCTGTTAAATACATTTATGAACGTCATGAACTAGATATTATAATGGTCTAACAGGAAACACTCATGTTCACTCAAAATTAAGTACTCTCCGCCCTGAAAATTCTACTCCAAAAATATTTACGCAAAGTTTACCTAAATCTCAATAAAACCTTAAGCTTGATATAAAAGCTGCAAAATGCGATAATAAAACCAAAACTCATTAAATATTTCTATAAACTTTGTGCTAAAATAATTGGCTCATATCCCCAAAAATAACTGCTCAAAACGGTAATTAATTGTTCAATTTCAAACAATAAAATACGTCACTACAAAATTGAATCGACATGATTAAATATCTATAAATTCCTAAAATCTAATAAACGACAAAAGATTGAGGTCCGTAATTACGCCGTCACAGCTCGCTTAAATACTCAAATAACTCGCTTACCTGAATGTAATCACAGGTGGTCCTAGGACCAGCAGGTCTTCTTTATACCTGAAAGGCTACAAATTACATTGCACGCTTATCTAAAATAATTGCTTGCCGCAAAACCATTCATTAATCTGACAAAAAACAATAATTCTATTGTTACGCTACTTTAGTTAATAAATCTGATATTCAATGAAATTATCATTAAAAAAAATTACCTTACTTCAATTTATAACTACTTGAAATTATATCAATCAATCCGCTATAAAACGCATCGCCCTTTAAATGTTACGTTATAGTTAAATAATCACTTGTAAAGGTTTCGAACGTACTTACTTTACTTAAAATAAACACAAAAACATTGACGTTAATTAAATGAACTCAATCAAAGAAAAACAAACACTTAAATTGCGTGTAAATAAATAAATAAATAAATGGGGTTCACATTAAAAAAAAACAGAAGTACGTTAACCTGCAAATATGTATTTTGAAATCACCACCTTCGAGATAACCACACAATCGTTACATTAAATTCTTCCTGTTCAAATTAAATCATTTAGTTTACTTAATAGGCGCTGATACTAACTAGTTTCAGCGTCAGCCTTGACTAAAATTACTGTGAATATTACTCATATGCCATATAACAAATGTTTATAACAGATAAGTTGCGTTTCCTTTGTAAGGCATTCGTCACATAAAATTTTGATCCAAAATCGTCATTATAACAAAATAAGAAAACTCCTATAAATTTGGATTACAACACGGATGAATATGCTTGTATTAAAATTTAAGCGATAAAACAATGAGAAATTAATCTAAAAAACAGCGTATTCAACCGTTAGTTCATATACAAAAATATACACAACAATTAAAGTTTGTCAACCACAGCAGGAGTGTGAACAGAAATGATTACCTTCAACTTGAACAGCCCATTCTGTAAAACAGGCACCTGGTGGGAACCCAGAGGATGGAGACTCTGCGGAAGGGTCCCGACAATGTGCTTGATGTTAAACTACGCTCGACTCCCAAGTATGACCCAACTTGTAAATACTTCGGCTTCCAAGTGTGTTTTGATTAATTGGTTGTACGGTACATTACAGTCTATATTTACACGCTGCTTGTTAACTTTACTTTAGTTATGACCTAGTTCTAATTGATACTTATTATTCTGCTTTAACTAAGCACAAAAGCTTACATTTTTAAAGCGAGATATTCGTTTTGTTTCTTCCGCATAAAAGCGATAATTACTCCAAAAAACAGTGAAAGTACTAGAAAATTAACACTTAACACCTTTTCTAGGACCTACGACAAAGTCCCTTTGGACAAACTGCACTTAACGATAAATCAATCTCGTGTTGGTTGAACGCAAAATAAAATCCCAACAAGGGTTGTTCGAGGATACTGCCCCTACTAACGGAAGTTTTTTCAACACGGATTTGGGGTAACGCCGTTCCGCGAAAATTTACTGGCCGCGGTAACGTTAACGTGTGAACACCTCTGCATCTACATGAGGAGTGCCTTCGCGAAAAATCCATTCGTCACCACATTGAACGCTTATATCCCTACTTCTTAATTAGCGAATCATAAAAAATATTATTTAATTTTTTCTAATACGCGCCAACACGGATCAACCTCGCGAGGCGTCGGATAAATTGCATCACAAAAGCAACTAGCGGGTGTTATCAATGTAACTGATATCACGTAAATTGAAGATTTCTTAGTGACGCCTCATACCTAAAAGCTAAACTCTTTGTTTGAACCCAAAAAATGTTATCGAAAAAAAAGTCGACAGTCTGACGGCTACAATTTAAATTCACAAAAGATGTACCATACAATGTAATAATTTTATTCTTAGCATAATTTTCCATGATTGAATCTCAAATCTATTTAACAAAATTCACCAAAATTTGAAACATTTGTTTACACAAAACCATCCTACCTCTCTTTCACTATATTCACGTGCGAAAACGAAACGTAACTTAACGACAATGCTTATTATGACAAAATACTAACAACTATTATTTACAAAAAAACTGCCTAATTCTCACACACATTAGTAAAAAGGGTTTCACTAACTATTAATGTGAATAACGTAAATCACATTTTCTTTCTTTCTTTTATTTTAAAAAAGGTTATAAATGCGATTACTATTTGTAAAAATTTCGAATAGTTTCCAAATACGTAAAAGAACAAAATAAAACGTTACAATCACAAAGCTTTATAAGAATTTACGCGTTATTAAGCATAACTGCACGAATAAATGATTTATAATTTCGGAATTAACGGCAAATATTTCATAAACTCACGGACACGTGACTGGTGGCATACTGTTACGGTCAGTAATTTTAGTTTAATCATTTTATTCAATGATCATAATTTGGTTAAAGCACAGTAAAACATGTAGATGTATTCCCAATGGTAAAACAGCGCTAAATCAACTCTAAACCACTGACTCAGAACAATTTCATCATTTTGACGCACTTTTACGCATGTGAGATATGTAAATCAATGAAAGTATTGAAATATTGCATGCTCAGTGACTATGTAAGCTTTATTGCTCAATAGCAAAATTATATTTACATACCTCGTGGATCAGTAAAAAATGAAATTAGCCCTTCATCGATACCTGGTATTAGTTACTAACGTAACTATGTTTGTAAAATTATACCATTATGAGAGTATCGCAAATATTGGTGTCTGGCGTCGGAAGCTCCAAATAAATTTTAGGTAACTGTTTGGATATGGCCTTTGGACATCCACACCTTTCCAGTAACGTGTAAATTTTTTTTGGGACCCACCACGAACTTTTTTAGGAGGCGACCATGTCTCTCAAAAAAAAACTCCCTTAAATTATATTATTATGATATCTGTCTAAAACATTTTTTTGACAACATACCTAATGTAACGAATGTCTTATATTTTGGTAAAACGTTATTAGGTAAAAAAACGACATTTTGTCAACTTATTTTTTTATTATAAATTATTTTATTATATAGGGATGATTAAAATATTACAAAATAAAAGTTTAAGCTTTTAATACAAGGATATCTATAGGTCAACTTTAATCTAAATAACACAACACAACAAACATACAACTACTATAACAATAATGGGGAATAAAATTTTTAATATTTCTAAAATAACTTATAAGATATTGGAACGATTGTACTTTAGTGAAAGGAACTGGTCTACTACTTGTCCAAATCTACATCTTTTGCTCGTTTATTTTCTACAGATATTATAGCCAATGAGCTATGGCGATTTTGTGTCATAGTAGACCTTGTAAAGCTTTTTATTAACTTCAACCTTGAAAAAGTTCTTTCTGGTTCAGCCGATGTAACGGGGAGTACTAGACACAGCTGAAACGCAGTACAAATTTCGGGTACTACTAATTAATAATTGATTTCTTTCAAGAATAAAATCTGAAATCACCCTGACACTATGAACATTTTTGATTTTTTCATAAAGCAAATTTTCTAATTGTATTAATTCGAATGCTAGATTTTGTGTTGTCGTTAGGATATTTTTCTACTAATACCCAGACATTAGTAAAAATATCAAATTCTTGTGCTTTTAATAGTGTTTGGGTTGAAAATTTCAAATTTTGAATATACATTTTTAAATGCTTCACACCTGATTCTAAACTGAGTGGATATTGTATCCAAACAAGCATAAAAAATTGTACTTTGAAATGATTTTTATAATTTTCAATTGGCTTATCAGCTGCTATCTCATCAAAAAAATTTTGACTGTACGAACTCGTTTGGTTTTCAAGTGTGGTTCAATATTGCAAAATTTCGCGGTTGAGATTGATAACTTTGAAAATTTTCTCTCAGAAAAAAATGTCCAGATATTAGATCTCTTGCCAGTCCTATGTCAATATCATTCTTTGTGAGAATTTTGAAAACATATTAATATTTTCCAAAACTGTACCTGAAAAATGTAGTATGAAAATAAATTCAAAGTTTTCTATTTTATTTTGGCTTCACCTATACTACTGCGTTTTTTTGCCTGATAACCTGATAACGGGCAAAAAATTAGTTTTTAACGATATTATACTTTCGCTCTTGACGACCATCTAGTTGGACATAATTTTTTTAAAGTTAAACCAACAGTTTTACTATTTTTGATTTCTAAGTTTAAGCTTTGCGAACGGGGCAACTTTTATTTTTATAACGTTCCATATGAAAATATTAATGATTTTTTTAATGTTTTACTGTTTCATAATACGTACAGTGCACAATATATACATATGTTTTTGATAAAAGCTTAATACAAATGTGCTTACCACTCATATTTGCAGCACCATCATAACTCTGGCGTCTACATTTGTCTAGGGAGATGTCATACTTCTGTAGAACCTTCAAAATTTCAATCTCGAAATCCTTTTTGCACTGGCCTGTCATTTCGAAAAACCTCAAAAATGATTCTTGAATCAGAAATCTGTTTTCTTTAAGGTTAATATGTCGAAATGCAAGACTAAGTTGATCCTTTTTCCTTATGTCCTGTGTTGTATCAACGATGATTGAAAAAAATGGGCTGTCTTTATATCTTCAACGATGGATTACATAATTGAATCAGAAATCTGCGAAATAAATTAATTTTGCGATGTATTACTCAAATAATGCCTACTTCCTTCCTTAATTTTATTAATATGTAACTCAAGAACTCGATCATATCTAGCTAGAAATTTGACAATGTTTAAAAAACACCCTTTGAAGAGTCCGGTTGTAGTTTACTTTCACCTAAAGAAAAAATGTCTCGATGACCACGGAAAGGCAGACATTGCAGTTGTTCTAATTACGTCAATGATGCTTTTTAATACGGGTTTTAATCTGTGAATGTCGCCTACATATATCCAAATATGCATCGAGATGACCTCTTGAATTCTCATGTGTCAAAATTTTTTTGAGAGGTCCTTCTAATCTTTTAACATTCCTGCCGTGCATGCAGGGTTGAAAGAGGTAGGGGAGAGTCTGGAACAGTGGCCATGCAGGTACAGTGGCCACTTTTATACTATTTTGTTAATTATAAAGAATGCGTGCTGCCATCTAGCCCACAATATATCAATCATATACTCAGTCTATTACGAGAGTTTCCTACTCGAATCTCCACGTGTTCATTTTATAATTTAGTTAACCTGAAATTTTATGCGTGTTGTAAAAATTAGCAAGTCAGTGAAATAATTTTTATTGACTAAATACACAATCAAAGAAGTGAACTAGTCTTGACAGCTGATAGCTGATATATTTGTAAGTACTGTTTGATATAATAGTTATCGGATTAGATAGATTAGTTTTTGTTATTTTTATATATTATCTAAACATGTGATTGTTGGTACAGTGGCCATGTTAAAGGTAGGTATAGTGGCCACTACTTTATTAGTAAATAAGGGATGGCCACTGTTCCTACATAAGAAAATTTATTAATTTCACGTTTTATGGATTTCAGATTATATTTACGAAAAGTAAAGAATATTGAGATAGGTAAAACTACATCAGAAACTATGGGCAGTGCAATCCGTGAAGTAGTAAATGGTGGATTATCAGTGAAAGCCGCGGCTAGCCGATACGATATTCATCGCATTACATTAAGGAGATATATTAAAAAGTGCAACGATAGAGCAGGCGCTATTGACTGGAATTCACCAATTTTGGAAGGGGCTCCTCCCAGGCTTACTCCAAATTATTGCGTGAATAAACTATTTTCTTCCGATGAAGAGGACATACTTAGTGATTACTTTCAAACAATGGCAAAACTACACCATGGTATGAATCCCAAGTGTGCACGAAAGTTAGCGTACGACTTGACGGTTGCAAATGGAAAGAAAATACCTACTTCATGGAAAACAAATTTCACAGCTGGAAGATTATGGTTTAACGGTTTTATGAAACGGCGACGTGAGCTATCCATTAGAGTGGCAGAAGCTACATCTTTGGGGAGAGCAATGGGGTTTAACAAACCAGTTGTGCAAATTTTTTTTAAGAACCTTAGGCAGATTTATGAAAAGTACAATTTGGGTCCGGAGCAACTGTATAACGTAGATGAAACAGCCCTTACTACTGTACAGGATGCCGGTACAGTTTTGCCACGAAAAGGCCAAAAATAAGTTGGTATTATAACTTCCAATGAAAGAGGAACGTTAATTACAATGTGCGGCTGCATTAACGCAATTGGGAATAATGTACCGCCACTTTTAATATTCCCAAGAAAAAATTTCAAAGATTACATGATAAAGAACGCATCATCTGGAACTATTGGGAAAGCGTCACCCACAGGTTGGATGAACGGCAGAAACATTTAACCAATGGTTGCTTCATTTCATAAAGCACGCTAAACCAACTTCCGAGTTACCAGTTTTATTGATCATGGATAACCACGAGACCCATATTTCGTTGGAGTCTATAAAATTAGCCAAACAGAATAATGCAATACTATTAACGCTGCCGCCGCATACCAGTCACAGGCTTCAGCCGCTAGACAAATGTTTGTATTCTCCATTGAAAAGATTTTATAACCACGGTTGCCAAACATGGTTGCTGAACAATGCAGGAAAAAGAATTACAATTTACGACATAGCAGAGATTTTAGGAGAATCTTATCCACGTGCTTTTGCGCCTTCAAACTGCATTTCAACGTTTCGGTCAACTGGAATTTATCCATTTCAAGATCAAATATGTAGTGATGAAGATTTCATGGCAGCATCTGTAACTGATATGGAACCAAATAAAACTGAGACAGATGGAGAGCATAGGCAGGAAATTAGTAATGTTAATAGTAACAACATACAGAATGGCCAAGAAAAAACCGAGAAACAGTTGGTTGAGAACACGCCGTCGTCATCTGCATTTGTTCGAACTACAACTCCGGAAAATCAATTTATCACTCCCATTGTTTTGAAACCATTTTCCTACTGCAGTACCAGCTCCAGCTAAAAGACGCCAACGAAAGAAGAAAAAAACTGAAGTATTAACCAGCACACCCGTTCTTCAGAGACTCGAAGAAGAAGAAAAATTAAGGAAAATGAGAAAGTCCACTTTACAGAAACGGCCTGTGGTTAAGAGAAAATTTGCAGAAGATCCAGCAGCACCAGCAAAAAAACAGATTAATTACAAAGAAATTGAAATAAGTTCTTTTGACAGTGACGTAGACGTCGAATTGACGGATCTGACGATGTAGACTTGTTTTCCGAATCTGATAAAGATGATGAATTCATTACAAATAATATAGCAGATATTGGTGTTGACTCCTTTGTGCTTAAAGTTTGCAACAAAGAAAACTTTAAAATATTATATTGGGCGCGTAACAGAAGTTTTAGAAGGTAGTCAGGAATTCAACATAACATTTTTGAGACGTCATGGTAATAGTTTTAGATATCCTGATGTTCCTGACAGCAATCTTACCACACGATGATATTGTACTTCATTTACCTCAACCTGTAACAGCGGGCGGCACTAACAGAACCGCAAATTTTTATTCTTTTTCAATTAATTTGTCTGCATATAATGTTAATTAGCTTTAAAAAATGAAAATAAGTTAGTGATTTAGTTTAATTTCTTTTGAGAAAATGTTTTAAGTTTAAGTTTTTGTAAGAGAAATAAAATGTTATTTAATGAATGTCTACTTCGCAATTGTTTTCTTGTTTTTATTTTTTAGCGTAACAGTAGTGGCCACAGTACCATCCTCTAGTGACCACTGTACCAGCACTGATGGTACAGTGGCCAAATTATATAATATGTTTGTATCCCTAAAATTTTTGTTATAATTTTACTTTTTGTATTTAACAGTATAACGATCGAAAACAGTAACTATGGTATTATACTCTAACGGTATCACAATCTACAAAAACTATTTATTTTGATGTTTTTAAATATTTCAGTAAAAATGTGGCCACTGTTCCTGACTCTCCCCTACTATTCGTATCAGGAAAAAGCCCGCAAGGATGACAGTATATTCCATCTAAGGCCACTGAGTAGGATATCCAGAATTTTAAATAACAAAAGTGTGTTTTGGAAAAACATCAGTGGCGAAGCGTACGGGTTAGACAAGGTAGACATTGTCGACCCAAAATTTTCTTTCATTTCTTTTAAATTTTTTAAATTTCTCCTTAAATTACAATACACTACAATACAATAAAAGGGCACATAAATTACATTCCGAAGCGCCTTAACAGCCTTAAAATTTGTTTAGTCCAGTCTGAATCCATCCGAATCTATACTTTACCGCGGTAGACAAATCTAAGTTGTGTTAGCTCGATAAGACTTTACGCTGGCGATACCTCCCGAACGTTAGCCGATATGCAGCTGATTGATAAAATCTTGCATTGCACGCAGGCTTCGGATATCGGTATAAAATATAAATTCGAATTTGTCTCATATAGCCGATCAACTAAGTTATGAGTCGTCACCGTCCGGCGATCATGATGAACTCGGGGCTGGGTCACCATTTCGATAATTCTAGGAAGCAAAGCTGAAATCAAGAAACCAGCTAACCCTGAATTTTTTTTTAATTTAGTCAGTCACTTTTCGTTGTCTTTTGTTTGTGATCGCAAATTTATTTAGAGAAATAGTTCAGTTTAAATTAAAAATTAAAATTATGAGTGAGATTTTCTTTGTTATCTCTTGAAGAGAAATTAAAGTTAAAAAACTCTCATACGAGACACAATTCAAAACTGTCCCAAAAAGATGGTAATACGAATACCATACGAAATTTCCAATCTGATTCGTATAAAACATTTTTCTGGTTAATCGGAAGCAAAATATTTAATAAATTATATTGCAAAAAAATGCCTTTTGTTTTCAGAAATAACTTTTTTTACTTACCGATCTAACAATTGTCCAGCAGACGTCTTTTTCTTATAGTACACTTCACTAAGTGACCGATTTAATTCACCTTTTGGAAAACCATTTAGAGTCCTGACGGCCATAAGCGGACATGCGAACATGCACAAGCTCCTTTTTAAGTGCATCACTTAATTCCGTACTTAAAAAGAGAGCTAAGTCACTAGAAAATACCGGGCTTAGCTCCAGGGTTGACTCCATATCTGTATCTTCATTTTCGACAATCTCTACGCCTTTTAATGCTCAGTTGAGTAGATTCATCATCATACACGTATGCTCCTGATGTTGCAGATGTTGACGGTGTTTCAGAAGTCAAAATAACTTTTTTTTTTTAAATATATCAATCTTGACAATTTTTTTTTTCTCCTTCTCCTTTATTTCGACCAGTTTTATTTTTTGAGCTCCACTTCGATATTTACGCGAACTACTCATTTCAAATATTTAAATAATTATTAAAATAAACGGTAACTCTGTTATTAGCAAAATTAGTTGCATCAAAACTAAACGTCTATACCGACCGAATGTAATACGCAGTTATGCAAAGCAAATGCAACACAACAAAGGCAAACGGGGAATCATCGATGCTTCGTTGGCAGCATGTTTTAAAATTTTTAACACAGAGATTAGTCAGACTGCGAGGGTTGGTGCTTTATGTACTTCCGACACAATAAACAAAAATGATCACCATTTAGGGTCATTTGATGATAGGTTTATGATCCACACTGCCTGCTTTAAGAATGAAATTTTAAAATATGCAAATATACACAAACACTTAGTATCTTTATATTTCATTTGGAGTTTTTCGTTTAATCCGAAACAGATTACTAAATTTACCCAGCAGTTGCAAAAATATATACTTATTAGGGTACTTAAATGATGTTCAATAAACCTTGTTCATGTTTCTGCATTTAAATAGTTAATATTTGAGTCTCAGATGCTTATTTTCCTACGGATGCAAAATTATGTTTAACACGTTCACTGCTTAAGGAATAATGAAGAAATTTACGATGCTGCATTTGATATTTCGGAAGATACTGCTAACGAGAAAAACACTAAATTTGAAGCATGAAGCAAGTACTTTATGTAAAAAAAATTAAAAATTTTGAATTTGTATGTGCGTCAGTACTTTGGCATGAAATGCTAAATAAAATAAATATAATTAGTAAAATGCTTCAATCAGTAGATATAAATATTTCAGTTGCATTATTAGGAATAGAAAATTTAATAGTTTATATTCGAAATTTTACAGAGAGGAAGGTTTTGGTAAAATATTAGAAACTTCACGGGAATTAGCGAGCTCTTTAGAAATTTGAGCTGCAAGATAGGTATGAGCAATTAAAATGCCACAATCAAATATTCAAATTTTTATATAATCTACAAAATCTAAAAAATATTGACACTAAAGAAAAGAATTAAATAATAATTGTATTCAGGTAGAAAATCATTTAAAAGATAAAGATAATCAAGATATTAATGAAATTTATAGTGAATTATTATCATTCAAAGATTTATTTATAATTAATAATTCTGAAAATTTTAAAACTCCCTTAGATTGATTACAATTTATACAGGGTGATTCTTTGGAAGTTCTAATTAGACGTTTTAGAGAAACTTGACATAATTAAAATCTGAAAGTTTGGGGTATGGGGTTTTCGGATATGCCCAGTTGATCTAAAATATTTAGAGTCTTCTACCACTTCCGGTTATACCGGAAGTTGGGTAAAACTTCCTTATTTTAAATAGAACACCCTGTATATTATTAAGTATTTCGATAAAGCTACTTTTGAGGATTCTATCAATATACGGTTTTGCTACCTTATACCTAGTGTTTTACGAGATATGACCAATTTTAATACGAAACAGTGTCCGGTTTGACTCACTGTATCTTTATAAATAATAAAAAGGGGAACAATCTGGTTGTTAAAAATTTCTTTAGTATCATCTATTTTAATGAAACTTTAACATTTTGTGAATAAAATAATTTTTAATGTACGAGGTGATTCAAAACGCGTACTAAAACATTTCTCAACTTTCTTAAATGGATCACCTTGTATTTTATAACGTTATTAGAAAGAGCTTTAACTGTGCTTTAAGTTTCATTAACCACTCCCTATACCTAAATCGAACCTTTATTAGGGTATTTAGTTTTATAGCACAAAATATTACATTAAAACATCAAAGAAATCAAAATCAAATTTAACATTTAAAGTAAATGCTCAAAAACATCTCCTTGTTGCTGCAAACATTTATTAGCTCTTTAAAGTATGGAAGTCATTGTTGCCTGTCTAATCTGCACTGGTGTTAGTGACGCAAATGCATTCCAAACCCTTTCTATAGTGTCTTGTTTGGTTGTTACAGGATTCTCGTAAACTTTATTTTTTATAAATCCCCAAATGAAAAACTCTAAGGGGGTCAAATCAGGAGAACGTGGAGGCCACAGATATGGACCTTTATTTGCTATCCACCTTCCATCAAACATTTCGTCAAGACATCGGCCAACGGCTCTGGTACTGTGCGGTGTCGCGCCGTCTTGTTGGTACCATGCTTGATTTCTTTCTATCGCTGGCAAATTGACCAAATTTGGTTGAACCACATTTTTCTTAAAATTTCCAAATACCGTTGTCCAGTAAGGTTTTCGTCGTAGAAGTGGACACATAAAATTCGATCACCTTAAACAATTATCAAAAGACTAAAGACAAAGATTTAGGATTTAAGCACCTGCCTTTTACCCTATTTTAAATTTTATGTCTATCTACCTTTTACTATACAAAATACGTTAAAGGACCATCTTTCTTGAAATGCTCTTGCCCTTTTTAGATGGGGATTCTCGGTTTCCATTATTCGTAAATTTTGCCTCGTCAACCCAAATGATACTACTTAAAAAATGTTCATCCTCATCTTTTTGCATAATAAGCCATTCACAAAAGTTAATCCTTTTTTCTAAAACTGTATTATTTAGGGAATATACAGTGGTGTAGGAATAAGGTCTCCACTTATGTTTTTTTTAAATTCTTTGAATTGTTGAAAATGACAATCGCAAATAACGCGTTACATCTTTTATGGAGGCATTCGGATATGCAGTTAAAAATGCCAAAACGTTTACCTCATTATCTTCATTATTGACTATCGGCTTATCTCTAATAGTTTGTGCTCTAAATGATCCATACTCTTGCAAATTATTCACAACGGCATCATTGGTTTTATTAGTTGGAGGAGGTAAGTCAGGGTATCGTTCTGCAAAAATACGACATGTTCTGGCTGCGATTTTGTGGCATTCTCCGTGAATTAGTAATAAATTAATGAAATCTTCATTAGTGTATCCTGATCTGGCCATTATCCATAACTATACTTTAAATCTTAAACTTTCTACAATAGGAAAAATGTTAACTTGTTTATCTATCTAGAATTTTAGACGCAAACTGGGAACTGTCAACTAAAATTTTCACGGCAAACTACACAATAATAATCAAAATCATAATAGAAATCATTATTCCATACATTAAAAGCTAAATACCCCAATAACGGCTCGATTTAGGTATAGGGAGTGGTTAACAAAACTTAAAGAACAGTTAAAGCTCTTTCTAATAACTTTATAAAATACAGGGTGATCCATTTAAGAAAGTTGAGAAATGTTTTAGTTTTAGCACGCGTTTTGAATCACGTCGTACATTAAAAATTATTTTATTCACAAAATGTTAAAATTTTATTAAAATAAATGATACTAAAGAAATTTTTACCAACCAGATTGTTTCCCTTTTTATTATTTACAAAGATACAGTGTGTCAAACCGGACACTGTTTCGTATTAAAATTGGTCATATCTCGTAAAACACTCGGTATGAGGTAGCAAAACCGTATATTAAGAGAATCCTCAAAGGTAGCTTTATCGAAATACGTAATAATATACAGGGTGTTCTATTTAAAATAAGGAAGTTTTAGCCAACTTCCGGTATAACTGGAAGTGGTAGAAGACTCTAAATATTTTAGATCAACTGGGCATATCCGAAAACCCCATACCCCAAATTTTCAGATTTTAATTATGTCAAATTTCTCTGAAACGTCTAATTAGAACTCCCAAAGAATCACCCTGTATATGACAATGATTTAGATTTAAATTTTGTCAATATGTGTGTAGCATTACGCATATTATTAACATTACCTGAGTCCGTGGCAAGTGGAGAACGTTCATTTCTTCGATTAATAGTATGTTACATTACACGGCAAGTGGAATTTTGTTGGACGAGGAGGCTTGCCGAAAAAATACGAGGATGCGCTAGCATCCGAGTATTTTTTCAACGCCTCCGAGTCAAACAAAAACACTTTCATACTGCGTGATGTATTATATTTTTTTCTGAAATCGTTTTGAAAATTATTAAAAATTGTTTAAAAAAATAGAGTTGAAAAAAAGCGTGCTGTCTTAACGACAAGTAAATAAAACAAAAAATTAGTGAAACATTTTTTGCGGTTTGGTGTTTCCTTTCCTTTCCTTTCTGCGAATTTTCAATAAATAATGACGTCCCTAAGTGGTTCTGATTGTGAAATGGATATTGAAATGAATATAACAGTAGCTGCAACGACTGCCGTGGTGGAGTTATTTCCAAACAAATCAAAGCAGAGGTATGAGAAAGAATATGAAACGTTTAAAAACTAATCAAGTTACTGAAGACGTTCTTCTGGTATATATTGGGAAAAGCAGTCAGAGATACAAATCATCGACTCCTTGGAGTACTTACTTAATGCTAAAAGCGATGCTTTTGGTAAAAGAAAACTTAAACATAGGTAATTTTCCAAAATTGAAAGCGTATCTTAAAAGAAAATCGACAGGATACCAAGCAAAAAAGTCCAGAGTATTTACAAGAAGCGAAGTAGACGATTTTCTTCGAAAAGCTCCTGATGATGAATTTTTAATGATGAAAGTAAGCGATCATAATTAAAAGTGTTTCACTTGACGTTATACTTATATTCGTTTCAGGTTGTATGAATTATTGGTTTAGCGGGTGCATGTCGCTGTGACGAGTTAACAAAAAGGATACTTGATGGCACATAAGATAAGGGTATTGTTTTAATTGTTAAAAATTCCCAATTCAAAAACTAATAAAGCAAGGCGCTTTATGATCGTCGATGGAAAGGAGAAGCAGCAAATTAACGTCGACTTGTACCGAAACTATATAGCACTGCGCCCTCCGCATACACCACATAGACGTTTATTTGTGAATGATAAAAACGGAAAGTGCAGCGTTCAAGCTGTGGGGATTAATACCATTGGGAAAATAGCGGCTTTTCTTGGTTTGCCGAGTTGCCGTACCTCGGCAACTTTATTAGTGGAAGCTGGTGGCGATATAACAGATGTGAAAAGGCATGGTGGATGGAGTTCTACCAGTATAGCAGAGGGTTAATCGTTAGAAAATAAACGTGTAATCGCTAGTAGGATTCAAGAACGAATCTCAGTTCCTAATAATCTTAATATTAACGAGTTGTTCATTTCGGAAGAGTCGAGAACCGAAAATTCCGAGCAAAATATTGCTGTCGTTTCTTAATTAAAAAATTTTGCTTTACCTGGGATGATTATCTCAAATGTTGAAAATTCAACAATTACAGTTAATAATTCTTGCTTAAGTACTTCGTTGTTAAAAAATTAAGTTTTTGACAAAATTGTATATTATTATTTTATTCTATAAAAATATCAACCTACCTAATTTGGAAAGTAAAAATGACTAGGTATGAAAGTTTTGCTTTCATGCCTAGGCATTAAAATCAAACTTTCGTGACTGAAATTAGTCCGCGTTTATCAACTTTCATGCCGATTTCAGAAAAAATTATTTAAAACTTATGTAAGATCCAATTTATCCCAAGATCATTGAGTTGATTTATCATTAATTGCAATAGAACATGATATTTGCAATAAATTGGATACTAGAAAAATTATTGATGAATAAAAACAAGAAAAACTAAATTATAAGTTAGAAGTAAGTCCTTAAATTTTGTATGTAGCAATAGTTCTTATAAATAATTATAACTTCTCTTATCGAGGATTTTCCTAACTCAAACTTGTTGTTTTTACCATTAATTTTTATATTAAAAATTATTATTAATTTTTAGACCGGGAGCTGGATAAACTTGAGTTTGCAAAATATGAGGATCGCATTTTGGCAATTGATATAAGTTTAGAAAAGCTTGTAGATTAATAATCCGGATGTTGCCGGACACTTTATTGGTCCAATTTTTTTTTATACCCCCTCCCTCCACGTAGCGCGTTAATATAGTGAGCGCGCGCTATGGAGCTAGTTTAATAGTTAATTTAGTAATAATTTTTCGTTTTTTTAAATAAATAAATACAATAATAAGCTCCCGAATAATTATACAACAGAAATTATTTATAAAAAAATTATAAATTGTTAATAAAAAATTTATTTAATCAGAAAAATCAAACATAAAGATATATACTTGAGAAAAATATACAAGTAATTACGGGTTTACGTTTTTACAGTTATTCTTTTTTAAAATGAAACATAATAATATATTGTCAAATTAAATTAAAACAGAAAAAAAACATAAATTATTAATAAAAAATTATTTACTGAGAAAAATCGAATATACAGATACATACTTGAAAAAAATACAAATATTAATTGATGATTCATATTTTTACAGTCATTATTTATGTACTATGGAGCTATTTTAATGATTATTTTAGTGATGGTTATTGTTTTTTTTTTTTATTAATGAAAAGTAATAGTTGGTTGTTCAATGAAACTAAAACAGAAATTTATTAATAAAAATTAAAAATTGTAAATAAGAAATTTATTTTATGAACAAAAGTAGTTATAGGGAAAGCAGTGCGAATAATCAATGATTCATATTTTGACAGTCATTACTTATACACTTGCATAACGAAATACAAGTTAAATTATATTTTTTGCATTGACAAGCCATGGTGCGACAATGCGATGCACATTTACAGGGCCGAATCAAAGACTGTGGTAACGATGGCTTGGTCTTTTGTCGTGGATACAGGTTTCCATTTCTCTCTTCATATCCAAATAAATTGTAATCAATAGTTTTAAGTTGAGTTTGATCGGAATTTATCCATAGATAAGTTTGTACCATAGCTCTTAATAAATGTAAATGCATCAGACGTGCAAATGGCTTTCATTAAATTTAAATCGAAGCCGATTTTTTGTGAAAAAAAAATTTTAATCGGAGTTCATCAGCAGTCAATTTGTTTTTTGAAAAAAGATAAGTACAAACTATTTCTAATTTTTTCAACTGTTCAGTACTTAGATGTAAATTTCCCAGTGGTTCTAGAGCTTCTTGTACGAAATCCAGCCATGCAGTGTTTAAACAATTTTTTTTTGTGCCTATTCTACTCGTTGTATCGCAACCACTTGTAGAATGCAACGCTGGTAAAATTCGACAAATATTTTCGCCAAGAGATTCAGCGGCCAAATGACATCCAGAATAATATTTCTTTTTATAGGAACCGTGAAACCATACACCAAGACAACCAAGACGTTCTAATTTATTCCAAAAATAATTGCTTAGGATTATAACATAGGCACACTGAATTTTTACTGCATGAAAGATATGGCAAAGCATCCTTGAATCCGCTTCTAAGTGGTTTGAATTCAAGTACCTCAGAAAATGAAGAACCTTGTAGTTTGAAACATTTTGTTTGATTATTAAATCCTCCACAAATGTACATTTCACAGTCTTCCTTTATTGTTGCGTATTTAGAAGCAGAAGTACAGAGAAATCGAACAAGTTGAAATTTATTTTCAGTACTCGAGAGAAACAATTTAGAATTTGTTGGAATTTGTGTATGACCGCTGGAAATGATGACATTTTTAACGACTCGACCTTTGCTCCGTAAAGTTGATTCCAGAAATTTTATCGAAATATTATCATATCTATCGAACACAATGTCTACTCGTTTCACACTTGGTTCCAAGAAAAGATTCATGATTCTTTGGAAGAATTCCGCAGCAAAATTTCGAAAGGTTTTAAATTTATGTATTTGAATTTGATGAAAAAGTGCCATACCATCAACAATATAAATTTTTGGAGCATATAAACCTGAAACATCTTTCCGAGACTTTTTAGCACATTCATGGTTATTTTCGATTTCAAGGGCGAGTTCTGATTTCAAAGATTTTCTGTAAAATCCTTCTGAATCAAAAAGCTACTTGCAGTAGTCCAATACTTCGTAAGATGTTAAAAGTTTTGTGTCGAATTCCCGTTCATTAGCCAACATAAATATTTTTTGGAAATGAGTTGTATCTGTTACATCTTGCAATTTTTTATTGGAAGTACTTTTGTTTGCTGCTGTAGAAGGATTTTCAAAGTTACAAAAAGTATTTCTTTTTATAGGATCGGATAACTTTTTAACTTTTTGCACAAATCGTTCATTTTCGAATGTAGTTAACAGATTTTCTCCGTTTTCAACAATATTCAGTAAATCTTGCGAAGATGATTTCTAAGCTAGTTCTCCAGTATAAATGTTTCGAAGCGTGCACTCCTCATTATCTTTGTAAGGATTACAAGCATTAATACACTTCATGATATTTTGAATATCCTGTTCGTCTTTACTAATCATGGATTGTGTCCATTCATTATGGTGATTGATGTCACTTGTTGAGTCCGATTGTAGATCCAGATATGAAGAAAGAGCCTCGTGAATTCTGTTTTTAAATGGATAAAGAAGCATCCATCTCTGCATCGCGTCTTCATTTTTAATTATGCCAATCAGGCTTCCAGTAACTGCTGAAGATCAATTCTGAGACTGCTCCAGTGCTAAGTCGGGGCTCATCGCATGAAATGTACCTTGACTCCGTTTTATAGACAACATTTCTCCCTTCAAATCATTTATAACTTCGGATGGTAATTGTACCATGTCTAATACATAAAGTGTCACTCCGCGAATGTAATTAGTGTGGTTCATAGAAAAAAAGTAAGGTAACATATGTCTAGTAGTAAATAAATGTAATTCATAATCATTACTTCTGTCAGCCTTTATTGAATTTAAAATAATCTCTACCATTTCACAGTAGTTGTTGAAATATTTAAATATTTCATTTTCAGTACTCTTGTGGTGTACGAAATTTGAAAACTCAGCTAAAAATCTTTTAATATTCTTTGATGTTGATTATATTTGTCAACCAAACCTGAATGATCTTTGTCTACTGTTACTTCTCTTATTGTCTGTAGACAAAAATGTAACTGCTGTAGATGATCCTGGGAGAAATTCACGATTTCTATAAATTCTGAAAGCTGCATGCTTCGAAGTGTGTCGTACTAAAGTTTATGAGCTCTAATACCTTTGTTATACTGAGTACCTTTCAAGATTGACGACAAAGTATTCATACCATAAACGTTGACTTCAATAAGAATGCTATCAAGTCCACTTCCTTCTATATATTGGCCCAGCATGGTAAAAAATTTTTTTGCAAGTGAAATGTCCCGATTCTCAGTATCAATTTTTCAAATGCTTGACTGGTTTGTTGAATATTTTTTGCAATAAGATATATAGCCATGTCGCAAGATAAAACAGCTATTTTTTTATTTAATGCAGGGCTTATGTTAACAAAATTTTTCATAGCGGTGTACACGACATCTTTTGAAGTTGGTGGCTGCGGAATCATCGGACTAAATCCAACTATAAGCACAGGTAAGTTTTCAGATGATAGTATTTGTTGAAATGGGGTCCATCCTGAATTGGATTTTTCGATGGTCGGCAGAAATTATTTTCTAATTCATTATATTGCAGCCTATATAAGACCCAGAGTAAATGATCAAATTGTAATCATTTTTACTGTATGTTAATAAAGAACTACTGTCCTTGTAATTCGGTACAATAGGCTCTATATGTGTTTCAAAATGAAGAATTTCTTGACAGTTCAACGTTTTCAAATCATAATTATTGCGCTCAGCTAAAGGTTTCAATTTAATGACATTAATCTCATCTTCAGTATTTTTTTGTTCTTGATATATCACCATTGCTGTTACGTGAGTAGAATCTTTTCCGCTTAATGTTTCTTCATTAAAATCATTATTATCTATCGCACCGTGAAGAAATAACGAAGAATCTCGAACTATATTTTTTGGAATAAATAATTTTTTGTCTGCATCCTCACATACAATTGAATTTGTGATTTCATGATCCAGATTCTTCAATGCTTTGTAATTAATGCAGTGTCCAAATTTATTTAATATACTTATCAACTGTTTCGATCTAGTTAAGTGATGAATAGATTCTGCTAAAGCTATATGCTTTGGAGTCTGTTTCTCAGCTACTGTAAAATATACATCATAAAAAACTAATAGTGCTCGTCAGAAGTAGTTATCACTTAATTTTGTGTTTTTAGCACTGAATAATGCTTACATAAAAGGGCGCCAAATTTCTGGTAATTAACCATCGTGTAAAAATTTTTTCGAATATTTTGTTTCGTCACATAAATAGCGATCCGGTATTAATTCCGTCGAAAACAATTCTTCCCGAAGTTTTGAACGATATAATTTTTTGACCTTATATCACGAAGATGTTCAACGACATATTGCAGTGGTATCTTACCCATAAATACTGATGATTTCGATCGATCAGACGGATATGAAAACAAAACGTTTTCACCATACCGATCAACGAGTAGTGATTTTATAACGCGATTTTCAACAACTGCATTTTCTATTCAGCCAATCGGTTAGCCAAAAACGATACTTCAAACGAGTGAGACGAAAATTGGTTTTTTATTTCATTCATCAGTTTATCAAAACAGTTCATAAGTATTTTTTGAGGTATTGTACTTATAGGTCGACCAGCAGGAAGTTCCGAATTTCTCGGTAGTCGCAAATAATCGCGGTAACAATATTTGTGGTATTTTACTTCAATTGCAAATAAATCCTCAGGTTGTTTACAAGTACTAATTTGTGTAAAAACATGATCTTGTTTTTTATTTGCAGTATCAAAAATTTGTTGCGCAGCTGAAAGTTCAGAGCACAAAAAAAGTTGTTTATTTTTGTTCTTTGTTAACTTCCCACAAATTAAACATTTATGCTGCATATTAACTGCTGAATGATCTCTTAATGACAGACGAATATTTCTACTAGTATCTGCAATATCTGAATCACTTATTTCTACATCGGAGGTAGATATATTTTCTTGTTTCAGCAATGCTATCTCTCGTCGCCTTATTTTTTCTTCACTTATGTAACTTGCCATACAACCTCGATGCCATGAACATTCTTGTGCTACGAACTCCATCTTTTCTTCGATCGGCTGCTTTTTGAATACTAATAAACGATTGTGATATTGGTTGCTTAACCAAGTCACCTGTTTCATCACAAAACAAACACGATAATTCATTTGGTCTTTTTCTTTTCACATTTTTCACTTGTAACGGCATTTTCACGTAATTTAATAAAACAATTATTAATTTATCACTGAAATACGACAAAACTCAAGTTTTATTTAATAAATACAAAAAATATACTGTTACTCACCATGGTTTAAACCTTACCGACACGAAAAACATCAAACGACTAGGAATACTGAACGCTATAACGTTAGTAGCGAGACGAATGGGGGGAACACAAAAGACAAGGGACTAACCCTATTTACGATTTACTACCAGTTCTAAGAATCTGAGTATAGTTGCCATACTAGCTCTCACATCTGCATTTCTTGGAATGTTTTTTTATTTTTTTGATTAAATAAATTTTTGTTTAACAATTCATGATTTTTTTATAAATAATTTCTGTTGTATAATAATTCGGCAGCTTATTATTGTATTTATTTATTAAAAAAACGAAAAATTATTACTAAATTAACTATTAAACTAGCTCCATAGCGCGCTCACTGTATTAACGCGCTACGGGGAGGGAGGGGGTATAAAAAAAAATTGGAGCAATAAAGTGTTCGGCAACATTCGGATTATTAATCTACAAGCTTTTCTGAACCCATATCAATTGCCAAAATGCGGTCCTCATATTTTGCAAACTCAAGTCTATCCAGCGCCTGCACTATTTATTAAATACATAAATAAAAAGTTTACCTCGAGTAGGATTTGAACCTACGACCTGTACTTTGCTAGAGTACCACGCTAACCATCTGCGCCATCAAGATTCAAGCCCCAATCGATGCAAATTTTGTCTTTATGTATGTAGAATTGATGTAAATTCTAAATGTAATGGGATTACAATCAAATTACTTATATTAATGGAATGTGAGCCTGCAATGCCGCAAGGATTCACACATACCAAAGCAACCTGACTAATTTTAAATTATTATAAGTTTTTTTAATTTTTGAACTTATTCGTTCATAACAAAAACTTATAAGAAGTTTTATATTAATTTTGAATTTTATTTCTGTTCACAATTTCACAGTATGTTAGTGAAATTCATATATTCGTGTAAATAAATAAATTGTTTTCTAATATGTGTAATTATTTATTTTATTTCCTATGTCATACACTCCTAATTATTTAATTCACCACGCGAGGTCTGCAGATCCGGCTGACACGCGCCTGGACCTTTCATTTCTCAATCTTTCAGCGTTTAGGTAATGTTTTTCAAGCCCTTATAGACATTAAACGTTGATTAACTACGCAGTTTGTAGTTAGTATACAAGTACAGAAATTAATGCAAAACAAAGCCAAAATGTCTTATCTTCTCCCAACAGCTCCCGAAACTCTTTAGTTCAGTCACCTCAAGCGCTGCTTCAAGCCTTTACTCTCTAGAAAATGTAAGCTTCAAGGGAATTTAATAACAAAAGAATTATGGTCCAATTTCACTCAAAAAAGTATGATTATGAAATGACAATTTGTAAGTACTTTATTACAAATCGGTCTAAAACAATGTATTTAATAACCAAATTTCTAGTAGCTGAGTTTAATGGTTGAGAAGGTTTATGGTTAATGAATTCGTGGAGTTGTGGTTTTCAATTGTTTGTAAAACAATTTGGTGCGCTTAAAGTTTCAAGTGTCAGCTTTTAAGTCACACTTAAAGTTTTTAAATGAATAAATACGAACTTTTATTAGTATTTATTTGAATTCTTTTCATAATTTAATCAGTATATATCGTACACGTACTATTTATTCTACGGAATATTCATTGCGGTAATGGTTTTAGAGTGCACATACAAACTCATTGACGACGCAATGTTTACGTTCGTGGTGGAATTTGTTGATTGTCTTTATAAAACATCATTCTAAAGATCATATTTATGCCTTATATTGAGAACAGAATATGAAAGCACTAATAACATTTTCTAATATTTTAACTGTTTGCGATTAAATAACAAAGTAAACGAAGATTTTTATAATTCAGTAGTTAGGTATGTTAATGTATACCATTCAGATTATGTTCTGAGTTAAGGCCAAAAAGGAAAGGAAAGGCCAGGTATTTCATTCCCTCCCCAAGGGGGTGGGCGGGCTGCTCGAGCTTTCCGAGCTCCTTCAGCCACAATCATGGATTCCCAGCATACATACATACATCGTATATATGGATGGTGGGATTAAGGATGGGTGTGGTCAGGATAAGATCGGAAGGAACGGAATTAGGGTTCTGAGGGGGAAAATACTACCCCAGCATTCGCCTAAACAGCCGCACATGGTGTGCATATACGCAGTGACCATGCCGCTACATGTGTATGAGGAGAACCCCCTGAAAAAACCTCATACAAGGTAGACGGTAACGGGAATCGAACCCATTACCTCCCGAATGCTAGTCAGGTCGTGTCACCACTACGCTACCAGCTCGGTAAGTTAACGCCAACGCGTTATGCCCCATTTATATTCAGCCACTGCCGCTGCTACTGGCGCTGCCCGCTGTCCTACACAAAAATACTTCTGCGGTAACATGGACGCGAGTGTGTGTTCACATTTTAATTTTAACTTCTGTTCAACTCACAGCAATGGCGGACGTAGAAATTGTTGCGGCCACAGCGCTATGTTTGCTCAGTTTGTATAACTATGCAACTGTTTTGAAAAGAAATCGAGTAAAAAAAAGATGTCGTCGCCAAAGAAGTTGGTGAATGTTAGCAATTCATCGTAATAGAACGACGTAAGTACTAGAAATTCCTGTACACTTTATATTTATGTTGTTCTCTAAGTTATAATATCAAAGTATATTATTTTTATGTATTAGAGTTGTAGTATGGTTTTATGTGTGAATCATGAAGATTTCTTTTTAGTTTCAGAAGCAGTATGGATAACTTTTTCAAGGAGTTGACTAGTGAGGATTCTGGCGAGTTTGATAACTTTTGCAGAATGTCACCTAGTGATTTCCAATTTTTGCTAAATAAAATTGAACCAATGATAAAGGAAAACTAAACCAGATTACGAATTTAGCAACAGGGAAGTCTCCACTACTTATTCAAGGTTTCCACACCATAACTGTTCCTGAAGTATGCAAAGCTATCAACTCTGTTCTGAAGGATCAAATTAAGGTAGGTTATAAAATTAGGAGTCTAATTTCAAATTATGTATTAATTGGGCCTTATGATGTATCACCTCTGCTTATTTTAACAACACTGTTAAATTCTTAACACACTGTTAAGTTTCTTTTGCTATGATGTAAAGTATATCAAAACAGTTAAAATAAACAAGGGTGATACATCATAGGGTCAATTGTCTAAAATACAACAGTAATCAACAAATAAATGAATAAGAACTCTTACATTTGGGAAGAACTCCAGTATGCTGATGAAATGATATCCATTTTTTGGTTTTGAGGTGTATCATTTCTTTCCGGAATACTGATCTGTGGTTGCATGACATAAAGTTGAGGTTCTGAAAATTTTGGAGTGTCATGCATTGCAGTCGTTCAGCAGGACAAGGATTTTCTAAAAGCAACCCATCTATTTGGTACATTACTCTAGGTCGCATTGACTCCGGATATTTTGGTAATCTTTTTGCCAAAAGTTTCGCATATATATCGCACTCATCTTCATCATTTACATACTTTCTTTTTTCTCTTAGTACATGGTTCAGAGTATCCAAACTTTGAGATATTTTATTTTGTGCTTCATCTGTATTGAGGCTTGCTTTTTAACTGGTCTTGATTGGTTTGGTGTGTGATCGCGATGAGACTGTCTGTGATGGTGATGAGACTGTCTGTGATGGTGATGAAAGTGGCATTTCGACAGTTTGTTGCGACTGAATTGGCGTTGGCGGTGGGGCTGGTAAATCATCATTAAGTCAAGTCTGAAAAAAAAATTTTTAATGTTGTACATTATATTTAATATATTGTATATATTTTTCATTTTATTGTTTTATATATTCTTCATATTTAATGTTTTCTTTGTTTCAGTTACCACAAACACCAGATGAATGGTTACTCATAGAAGAAGGATTTAGAAATAACTTTCCACGATGCGTAGGAGCTATAGATGGGAAGCACATTGTAATTAATTGCCCACCACACAGTGGCTCAAAATATTATAACTTTAAGGGTACACATAGCATCGTACTAATGGCTTTAGTTGATAGTGAATACCGTTTTATTTTTTGTGACATCGATGGGTGAATTTTTCAACATTGTTTACGTTGGCAAAAAATTGACACAAATACCATTAATTTGCCATCAGATTCCCCATTACCCGGAAGAGAAACAAATGTGCCCTATGTATTTCTTGGGGATGGAGCTTTTGCATTACATAAACACATAATGAAACCTTTTCCAGGTAATCATAATATTGGCACAATGGAACGTACTTTCAATTACAAACTTTCAAGTCCTCGTGTCATTGTTGAAAATGTGTTCGGTGTTTTAACTACAGTTTTTCGAATTTTTAAAAAACCAATCGAAATTGACATAGAAAATGTACCTCTAGTAACTATGACTAATTTTTTAAGAAACAGTAACTCTTCTCCCCCATGAACTTTTGATTCCATAGTTGACGGACTACATGTGAATGGCTCTGGGAGACAAATACAAAACAACCCAGAAACTTCAGCAATTAGGCCAATACCATATGTGGCAAGACGCTCACCAACAAATATTTGCGAAATTCGAACTAAATTTGGTCATTATTTCCATAATTTAAATACTGTAGATATTTAATAATTACTTAATAAATAATTGTAACAAAAATAAGTGTTTTAAATATACGTTATAAATTGATCCCAAAAAGTTCTCCATAATTTCAAAAGCAAACCATATTGGCTGGAACACATCGTCAGCACCCGCCCCAGAACGAATAGAAGTTTTTTTTTCTTTAATAGAGGTCGAAACGTGGCCATGAGGGATTTCTTCTTCGATTTCAAATCTTCTATTGGAGAATTATCCAAGTTATTGTTGATGCGATTCCACGCATCGTGTACTTTATGTTTCAACTTATGATTTTTATCCGATGGATCCCATATCGCTCGCTCACCTGCGTAAAGTTCCAGGAACTTCATAATTTTCTTATTACTCCATTCCGGCGACGACGTAGACTGTGACATTATAAATACCCACAGAGTAACTGTGTTACATCAAAATATCAAAATAGTGGATAAACCACAACAGGCTGTCACAAAACACCTGCGCTCGATGACCGGCAACAAGCGTGAGAGACGGGTGGATGTAAACACTCACTCGCGCTTGCGCTGCCAGTCCTTTGACTTCCACACGAAAAACTGCCAACTGAGGGAGCGCAGGACAATGGCAACAGCATGAGCAGCGGCAGCGCAAGGGACATATTTACATTCTCACGCTACCCACTTCCCTGCTCGCTTCCCTGTACAATTGGGCTGAGTGTAAACGTGGTATTAGGTTAATCATTTTATACAATTAACCATAACTTTTCGTGTGAAAAAAGTTTTCAGCTAGGTACACTGCATCATAAACATTGTGCTTTACTCTATTTCAATTATCTGCAACCGATTACAATAACTTTCCCTTTATGTGGGAAATTAAAAATGACTTTTTTTTTTAAATGACGCAGGGTATGTTTCAATATGTGGTTAATGAGAAATTTAATTGTAATTTGTTTGATATTCGGATTTCTTATACATATCTCTTTACTATTTTTTAATGTTTTAAGTAAACTTGTTACATGCCCAAAAAGCAGCGGTGACCTTCAAGAAACGATGTTGCTCATTACAGAGGCCGTAGGCGTCTTTGGCACTAAGGACTTGAGAAAGGAAATAAATTTAATCATTGAAAAAGAAACAATCGAAACCAATTTTACCTTTCAGATGTAAATAAATGTATTTATCCAGGATAAAAGAAATCTACCCCCACAAGAAGGTAATCGCATTATACCTTCGTACGTTTACTATAATTAAATTGTAAAAAGCCAGACTGCTTTACCATGTTTTTTTTAGTAATCATTTGTGTTTTGTTTGTATATTGTATATCAAATGACTTTGATTGGAAGGCTATTAATTAGTAGTGATTCCACAATTATCCTGAAGAATTAACTTCGCTTTATTTCGTATAGTCAGGTATACTTGTAATAAGAGTTAGATAATTTTAATATTTATATTAACTACTCTACACCTTGTACATAGTTTAACACACAAATATTACACTTGCTTTACTTATAATGCAATATTATCTGCCCCAATAACTGCTGTAACTAGTATAATTAAGCGAATATGCCATAAAAATCACATTTGCATGATTATAGAATATATTATGATAAATTTAAGTTTGATGATAGAGCAAAGCGATGTCAATAATAAGAGATATGTATTTTGTTACGTGCAAACTTCAACTTTGTGCTTAAACTTACCCCAACAGAGGAGATACCTTTATATAGGACTTGCCGGTAGCTCGGTCACGGTAGAGATGGATGGGTCCCACAGTGATACAGATGAATACAGCTGAAAGAGAAGAAAGGGCCCCTAGAAGGATAAAACAGCCTTAGATAATTAGTTAATTTTTTTCAGCCAAGTAACGAAAATGTTCAAGGATCTGAGCACTAGGAAAAAATAATTGTAAAGTAGAAAGTCCCCAAAACAAAATATATTAATTTCTAATAATGGCAGTATATAGTTTGCATTTGTATGTACACAATATAGATAATTTATTTACATTCCCAAAAAAGTTAAAAAGATAATTCCCTAAATAAATAAGTAATTCACTGTGTTACACAAATTGTTAACCACAGAGAATACATAAAATATTTGTTTTAAATAAAATATAAAACCCAAAGAATCTAATACTAGAATTTAGAAAATGAAATTAAGTAAATTTACATCCAAAAATGGCAAAGTAAATATATAGAATTGCAAAGTTATGCTAAAACATAAGTTTATAGTCTTTATAAAATACAGTAAACAGGTAATTTAAGCATTCCCCAAGTTGTAAAGGCAATAAATAATATATAGTAATAATACAATTGCTATGAATAACTTGCAGTAAAAAATAATAGAATTGATCAGGTGGTTAATAAAACCTTTAATTTGAATCTTTGAGCTGAATGCATCCAGTTACACAGTTTCTTAAAAACAGTGTTTAATTTACATTACCAAAGACATGCTATTTTTATACTCAAACATTTTACCCAAAGCAATTTACTGTAAAAGCGCAAAAAATTTGTGCAATAACACTTAAAGTTTTATCACAAACATGTACATAAATCTATACAACTTTAGGATTGGTCACAGATTAACCAAAGCATTAAGGTATCCAAAAAATTTATAACTTATTTTATATCCCAGCCTGTCGGGTTACAATTTCAATTTTCACAAGTGGGAAGTCAAATTTTTAATTATAAAAGTAACACACTTCATCAGCGAAAATATACGAATTTTACAAATTACAATATTTTAAATACCAGTTTATTAGATTTTTTAATGTGTAAAAGATATTTATAGCATACGTTCTAAAATTAAATATATACAATGCAATCTTACCTTCAATGAGGTAAAGAATCAGAAAAGTATTATTTAGTAACGTTGAGAAATGGATTCAGTTAATTTCGAGTATGAGTTCCCCTAAAATAAAAATAAAGCTAGCAACCGTTTAAGTAGGTTGTTACAGTCTTACCAGCAAATCAAAAGTATAAACACAACTTCGTGGTTAGATAAATTTGTGAGGTTAAGTTTAACCCCTTTAGCTAATTGGTTTATTGATTTTCTTAATGGATTTAATTCTTGAATCAAAACAGATCGATTGCCTGAAAGTAAAACGTGGTAGAAGAACAAACAAAACCAAGCGTGACAAAAGCTCACCTGTTTTTCGTATTTCCTCTATATCCGATATAAATCGTTGTACCCACTAATTATAGTGATTCCACAAAATTTAGAAAAATTTTAAAAACCGAAACCGTCGATGGGCTAAATAAAGTCCAGAAATTTGCATTTTCTTTAGGAAACAAAATGGCTTTTTTCCCAAGCACAGGCCGGAAGAAAAGAAAAAAAGTCAAATATGGATGTCAAACGGATATATACCAGTGACACCCAACACATGAAGTTGAAATATAACTTATGTGACCATCAAAATGACTACCAACAGAAATGTTTTTAATTGTGAAGCGTAATATATTCAAGAAACTACAGAGATAAACTTAGAGAAATGTTATTATTTTTAGCAAAATAGAAAATTTAAAGAAACACGAGCAATTCAGTAATTCTAATAGATCGCAAAGATTTACTTAATAGTACAGCAAAAGTAACGAATGTAACAATTTGTACTACTGTTTGCAAATATATTTTGAAATCAAGAAGGGTGAAAATGGGAGGCACTAAGTACAATTCATAATTACTAAAGTGAGAGAGGCGAGTTATGATTGGTTAGATTTTGGAAATTTGAGTAACAATAAATTTCAGAGAAATGAGTTATGGGAAATACCTTACATTAGCATTAAAGTTATTTTCGGATTATAGATGTTGTATTTATTATGAAGATTTGAAGAATAACAATGAGGTTCAATACTTAAAGGTTTAAAATTATTTTTGAGCAAAAACATTTATGACATTCGGCAAACAAACTGTATGAAAAAGATGAAGTTATAATAAAAGGTTTTACATTTTACAAACCGAAAAGGACAACTGGTTCATGAACAATAGAAACCCATTACGTTTGCTGCTTCGGGCTACAGACAAACATAAAAGTATTAAATATTAAATTTGTGAAGTCCTTTGAAAATGGCCAAATAAAATTAAAATAAATACCTAACGAATTATAAAGAATAACTATAGTTAATGAACTTAAAAATAAAATAAAATAAATATTTATGAAAATAAGTACAGACAACTTGTTAATTAGCCAATTTTAATTACATTGGAGAAATCCTCAAATAATGAATATATATCCAACGTTGTTTCAAAAACGTTAAGAATTTTTCTACATCAGAGTTCCCTCCAGTCGAACAACCAATCTCTGAATTAGAAACATCACCAGAAGCCGTCTCCGCTTGCCGCGCATTTCAATATAACAGCGACCCACGCTACAGATCGAGATGGTGGAGTAGTGGTGGCAGGGCCTGCTTAGCATTCGGGAGGCAATTGGTTCGATTCCCGTTATCGTCTACCTTGTATCAGGTTTTTTGAGGGGGTTTTCCTGATACACATGTAGCGGCATGGTCACTGCGTATATGCACACCATGTGCGGCTACTTAGGTGAATGCTGGAGTAGAATTTTCCCCCTCAGATCCCTAACTCCGTTCCTTCCAATCCTATCCTGGCCACACCCATCCTTAATCCCATCATGCATATATACGCAATGTATCTTTGTATGCTGGGAATCCATGATTATTGCTGAAGGAGCTTGGAAAGCTCGTACGGCCGCCCGCCCCCTTGGGGAGGGAATTAAATGCGTGACCTTTCCTTTCCTACATACCTGTCTTTTTCCCACCATTCTCGGTTGAGTCAACTCGCCTATTTCAGTACACCAGGGCTTATTGCTGCTTAAATCTGCGTTCACCTGTATGGAAGTTAATTACACAATCGTACACATACGCTGATAAATGACGCCACGCTGAGAGATATTCCCAACGTAGTCTTTCACTTACAGCATCGGAAAGAAGGACTGACTGCCTGATTTCTGCCGATAACCGAGGTATTAATTAAACAGCCGTAGCCCAGGATCTTTTAATTGTTATTTTACACAAACTCACACTAATAACACGACGCCACAGGCTACCTAAACAACGTGCAGGGAGTCTACAGATCGAATGCGACACGTCGCCCGCAATTAGACCATATTTCGGTCGCTAAATTACGAAACCATTACGTAAAAGAGTTAGTATTTCCCACTGATCTCACCGAACGTAATTGCTTACTGAGAATTAGTTTTTTCTTAAAAAGTTCTTTTTGTTGGAAGTCCTGCAACCGCTTTAATACCTGCTCACCCGTCGCGAAATAACCAGCTCACTTTCTAACGGAAGTCCTGCAATCGCTTTCCGTCCTAAATCGGATACCCAGAATTAAAGCAGTAAGCCCTCCTTAATCATACTTGTGTCTGTAAAACGTTTAGTTGTTTATCCCGTCTACCTGCCAAGCACTGCGGTAAACCGGAAGGCCCTAAAAGTTTAAACACTTTACGCCGCCCCAAGCTAGAGGCACCCCAGATAGCCACTATTGTCGTCATCTCAGCCCGACGCGCATGGCGCATCCAAGTGGCCCACGTATCACTCCTTGCCGCACCCAGTACATTCAAAACGAGAGGGTTCATATTTACTCTCACAGAGGCAAATAATTCTAAAACACCAAAAGCTTCTTACCGTAAAATCTGTACTAATTACTAAACAGTAATTATAGCACCTTTTAATTACCAGTAATTAACATTACGCTGTAAATAGATAGAATAGGTAATAAAGCCCTATAATTAGTAGGTAGATTCATTTCAATCTTCTTTCATAAAAATAGGATTAAAAGTTTCATTTATACAATATAAAATACCAATTCTTTTATGAAATATAAGTATAAAGCAGTCCCTTAAAAATTATTGATTTTCTATTTGATCATTCACCTTATTGTTATCGTGAAAAGTACATTGCCAACTATAAAATCCGCTATCATTACCGTAGTAAAACAGACGGTCTTTCAGTCAAAATTTGAAACTTTAATAAGTTGACGTATTTTGGTTGGTTTTTTAATCACTAATTAGTGTTTCCAGCTGTTACTAATCATATTTCCTTCAGTACTCTGCCTCAGATGACAAGGTAGGACCACCCAGGGACCTTCCTACTACAAATAGGCGCAGCGGATTTTCACATGAAGAAAGCTTGTGTTTAGTTATACGTTTAAGAATAATTTATTTCTTGTTTGTGTTTACTTTGTTTTTAGAATCAATTATTTTAAGTTGTTTATTTAGAATTGTATCTATAGGAAATGCACGTAACCTTTTGTGGTGTATTCGTCAGTGTAACAAAGAGGTAGCAAATTTTTTAACGGAACCACTCCAGATCTTCGAATTTTGAGTTATAGTCGAGGTAAGCTAAAGTAAATAATTAGCATCAGAAATTATATACACTTTACACATTACAGTGTGATATTTATATACATATATATATATATATATATATATATATATATATATATATATATATATATATATATATATACAGTGTGTCCAAAATTGGCATGTGCAGTATTGCTATCTTGGAAACTATAAGAGATCGAAAGACGGTTAAATGGAGAAAGTTTTAGAGAATTTTGAGCTCACTAAAATTCCATTCTGAAATCAAGGCTATCTCAAATATTTTTCAAAATATTCGAAGAAAACTGAAAATCTCTTTTATTTGAACGGATATAAAAAAATATATTACACTTTGCCATTGCCACTTTTTATCATCTATTGATTGGTGAAAAAAAATTAATCCGACGTTTCGTCGATTAGAGACCATCATCAACTTTATTTTTTCATATGGGGCGGAAATTAGCTAGTGGTATAAAATGATTCCTTTTTTTATTCTAAATCCAACCATGTATAACACTTAATGATACTTCGACGTTACGACCCTCATTCTTGACATTTTCAAATATTTCTTTTTTTTATGAAACATTTTTGAAAAAATAAACTACCAAAACAATTTATTCTGGAAATGTACAGTTATTCAAGTAATCTCTTATGAACAGTAGCTACCTATTTGTAGATAACTATTTATTACGATATCGAAAAAGCCTTTCCAAAACTTGTCTTAAAAATACTCAAATGTTTACTTGGTATTCATAAATAAATTGCTCAAGCAAAGGAGTGTAAATAATGAGGAATATTCAAAAAAGGGTATTATATTAAATGTTACTCATTTAAACCATAAAATTTTGACTAAAAAATAATTAAAAAACATTTTTAGCAATGAATCATACATTTTACAACGCTACAATATCAAATCATTTTTATAGTGTTTTATATTAATATTAAATGTATTTTACAGGATATGCGGTTATACCCCAAGTGACCATTAACCTTATTTTTTTAAATAGAACCATATATTTTTGTTACCGCCGTTAGATCCCTTACTCAATTTGCTACATTTTGTGCCATTTTTATTTAGTTGCCATGGTTACGAAATATAACAACTTTTATGAAAAATGTCAACATGCAATTTATTAGAAAAATCATAACCTGTGAACCATTAATTCTACTGAAATTAATAAAAAATTCATTAATTGCACAAGAATTGCTCTATCCGCTGAGTGGTCGCTAAATTCTGTAGCTTTATTCCAAGTCACAATAATTTTGTAAACTTGCGAAACTTCAAATACGGATAACTCAATTTTTGAAGATAGATGGATCGGAAACAGAGGCCTATGGCTATGGCCACCCCGGTCGCCGGATCTAACGTCTTTGGATTTTTATTTGTGAGGAGTTATGAAGTCCAAGGTGTAATTTTTCCATAAAGGTTGTTATATCTCCGTAACCATGACAACTAAATAGACATACGCTAGGCAGAAAATGTAGTAAATTGAACAAAGAATGTAATGCCGGTAACAAAAATGTATCGTTCCATTTAAAAAAACAAACTTAATGGTCACCATTGTAATGAAAATATTTTAGAAAGGTAGATCGTCAGAAACTATGGTAGTGTACCAAATTTCAACTCTAATGTTTTTAGGAGTTGAGAAACGTCTAATGGACCAATTAGAAAATTATATGTAATATATATATATATATATATATATATATATATATATAATATATATATATATATATATATATATATATATATATATAAAATATATATATATATATTATATATATAATTAAAATATTTTTTTTCTTTAAAACGTTAAATTTTTTGTTTAATTTTTTTTTGTAAAAAATTTGACAAAGGAACAAAGGGATTCCCAAACAAAATTTTTACGTTTATTTTACAATTTTAAAAAAAATTGCTTATTTAAAATGAATATTTTGAAATCTAAATAAAATATATATATATATATATATATATATATATATATATATATATATATATATATATTTATATTGTCCGTTTTCAAATGGCCAAAATTTAACATTGATTTTAACATTTTTGAATTCCTGGAATTCCCTACAGAAATATTTTCGTATCAATAGAAAGAAAATTATTATTTCGAATGACATCAAAAGTTAAAGTATTTTAATCGATTTTTTGAAAACTTAATTTTATTACACACATTATGAAGGAATTGCTAATAAATATGATTACAGGGCTGAAATGGCAAATTAATCAACAAAGGCATTCAATATTTGAATAAGCAATAATCTTTAAAATTTAATGTAACAAAACTCAGTGTTGCCTTATGTCCGAAAAATCGATCATTTTGTTTGTATGAATGGCTCAGTTCTTAAGTTTTCAGACTCTATTCCTGGGAAATATCTTCAAATCTCTCATGGGTTGACCATCTTCTGTCAGCTACCAACACAGCTGCTCGTAAAATAGGCTTTTGTACAGATCTAAATTTACATCTCGACAATTTTGATAAGACCCAAATTTCATTAATATAATGCTCACCTTTGGGTTAGTGCCCAAACCTTTCGATATCGTTGATCGTATTCAAAAGAGCGATTACTTATAAATGACCGTTTAACTTCTCACAACATCCCTTGAGCATAGAAGGATGGTTTCAGTTCTTTCTTTGTATTATCGATTAAACGCCTATTGTTGGTGAATTACATTCTTTGATACCATCTGGCTATTTTTGGATAAACACTGGTATTCACATCATCAGTATGGAAAATTCCATTTGTCGT
>JARFJB010000469.1:0-40000 GCA_036346205.1 Vesta saturnalis
TAATAGTTTCTAGGCATTTGCCCATCCAGTTCAGTGGTTTGACCTTCATGGTTGTGTGAGCGGATTTACATTCCGTTGGGAAATATTACAGTGATAGGCATTGATTGAACATTTAGGTAAGTTGTGTAATGGAGTTTGGTGGTAGGTTTCGTAGAATGAGTCGGTTGAGGCAGTCTTGTCCGGGGGCTGAATTTCTGCCTTTGCAGGGTATGTTGAGCACCGTGCCTGGAGATATTGCACTGAGTAATTGGTTTTCTTGCGTTAGGATATACGGGGCATCGTTTCGCTGACTGATATCCTCAAGGTTTTGCTACAGTTCACCTTTGAGAATCATATCTGCATACTAACTTCTTTATATACTGAATTTTTAAGACGTGCAGAAACCTGCAGAAACTTACACCTATTCAGGCAATTGTGTACGATTATTACCAACGGTGCGTTTACGAACCACATCACTCTCAAATGCCATAGCGCTCGTATTGGTTATAACAATATGAAATATACAATAAGGGAAACTAAATATATTGCTAACATGAATAAATATAAAATTCATTATATAACAATAATTATAATATGCGTTTATTTTAGTTATAAGTTCCATAGTGCAAAATGTATAAAAAATAATAAACTGCAGTTGATAAAAAATAAATAAGTAATCTTCACAACAACAGCCTTGGAGATCTATTATTTATCTACAACAGAGTATATGAAGGAAAACAATACCCTGATCTCTGGAAACTCGCCATAGTAATCCCAATTCGAAAGCAAAATAAATACCCTTTAAATCCGGAAAGTTACCGTCCAATATCATTATTATGCTACCTAGGAAAACTCGTTGAAAAAATTATTAATAACAGACTAGTTGAACCCATTGAAAAGAACAACTGGCTACTAAACAACAAACCGGGTCTAGAAAAAACATGTCGATCAATGATAACTTAGTGACGCACATACAACAAAGCTTTCCCAAAAGAAAACATCTCACTACAGTTTTCTTTGACTTAGAGAAGGTATACTACACGATTTGGCTATACGCGGCAAAAGATAAATGAATGTGGACTCAAAGAAAACATGGCGTTTTTCATAAAAAATTTTAACAAGTAAAGACACTTCCAAGTAAGAATAGGAACCACACCGTCACTCGAACACACCCTTGAAAACGGCATACCCCAAGGCTACCCCATCACCATCACACTTCTTAACATAGCAATAAACGACATCACCCGAAATGTACATCCATCTGTCGGACGCAACATATACATAGACGATATTGCAGTTTATCACGCATATAAAAACGGATCAAACATCATACTACAAAGCGCAATAAACGCAATAGTAGAACAATCTGAAAACAACGGATTCCGAACATCAGCCACAAAAACCGTTTGTATGCAGTTTTGCAAGCTCCGAACTCGACGCCACTAACCAACACTGACATTAAATAAGCACAAAATAGAGCGCGTACAAAAACATAAATTTTTGGGAATAACCTTAAACACCTTTTTATCATGGTTAAATTATATTGAACAATTGGAGATCAAATGTTGAAAAGTAATAAACATAATGAAATATTGCTACGGGTCTACAAAACCCTTATTCTCTCAAGACTCGATTACGGCTGTATTTCATGCATGTCTGCACGTAAATCACACCTAAACAACCTAAACGTCCTAAAAAAACTAGCACAACGATACGCCATTGGAGCGTTACCAACCAGCCCTGTCATCAGCTTACATGTAAAAGCAAGAATATTACCACTACGTTATAGAAGAATGTGGTTACTCTTAAAATACGCCTCGAAGGTATATTGAAACCAGACGTACATCAATCACAACATAACTAATAAATTAAATAAACGCTGTCTGCTAAATCCTACAATAAATTAAAGCATCCAAGATTCATGCAAGCAACTAAACATACAAACAAGAAAACTCATGGAAGTAAAATAAATAAAAACTAAAATAGAATACAAACGGCAAAGCGACTGGATACTGGCAAATATAACACTAAAACATCGTCAACCAATAACAAACAAACTACACATATCTAGAAAAGAAAGTGTAATACTAACCCGCTTACGCATAGGACACACTAAGATGGCATACGCATACCTACTAACAAACTCACCTGCACCCAATTTGTAACAACCCTTTTTGAGTTGTATTAAAATATACCTTAATTTAAGGTCTTTCATTCGTTCAGTTGTAAATATAAGAAACATTTTAATTATTGAAATATAGGTATGAGGTAGGCAACTTAATTTGCATTTCTTTTTAGGGGTTTATAGTGTATACTTCTTAAAGGTTTATACTTCCACTTCCATAAATTACTTTTCTGATCATTTTATTCGCGCATTACGTCATCATTGACTTATTCCTGCTCATATCTTTTGCGCACGACTACATCATCGAACTTTGAAAGCATCCATTTTGCTTACTTCCTGATGAATGTTGAAGCAGGAAGCTTAGTTTTGGTTTTCCACCTAAATTTTAGTGCCATTAATTTGATGGTAAGATATTTTAACGCATTATACTAAAAAATAAAACATTTGCTCTTTTCAGGCGCTTTTATTGTAGTTCATTGTTATTTTACTTTTACACCTTTAATTTCACGGCTTTTGATTACGCATTTGATTTTACTATTGCGTAGGCTTTCATTTTATGATTGCGAATTTTATTGAAAAATTTCAAGAAAATACATTAAACGGATTATTCAATTTAAAGAAGAAATATTTAAGAAATGAAATTCCAGTTTTGGGTGTGGCTTACAACGTAAAGCGTTATTGCAATATATTGCGCAACATTACACCAGGATTACGTCATCTTGGTTTGCATTTCCGCATTATTTTTTATAATACCAGGGATTCTCAAGAAGATTTTGTATATTTAGTAACAGGTATTTAATGTTTAATGATATTTTTAGTAATTTAAGGTTTTTACAATTAGTTTTTAAGATATATTTTATTTAACCCTTTCACTTTATGTATTTAATAAATATAGTTGTATACTTTTTATTGTTTTACATTTTGACAAAATTTTTAGTGTAAAACTCGGTTTAGTTATTCCGAACATAGCTAAAAAATAACTTGGCGTCCGAGATCATTTTTATTAGTGTTACATGGCAATTTTTTATATTCATGTTAAGTGAAAGTAAGCTAGCAGATATTGTGATAATTAAGCAAATCAAAATATTGAATCGGCCCACTTTAAACTACCGACTGGGACAAAGACATTATTTGTGGTGAATGGTTAGTATCTCCAGTTAGTTTAACGATTTGTTTTTGGAGAACTTTTTACACTTATTACTATTATTTCTTTATTAAATTTATTACACCATTTACACCACTTTTATTTTATACTCGCGCATCGAGCATGGGACTTGATTTGCTTTCATTACCATTATTGATGGTTATTTTCGCTTTTGTTTATTTCAGTTTCGATTGTTAAAGTTGACCGTTTTGAAGGTATTGTAACCATTTATTACTCTTATTTCTTTATTAAATTTATTACACCATTCACACCACATGTTTTATAAATTGCCAACAATGTAACACAAGTGTAACATTAAACCACATCTCTAACGAAAGTCCTAGACGAAATAATGAAAGGAACAATAACAAAATAACACACCCATTCCACAAAGATGTATTTGCAGAACACACCAAATTGAGACAATTATTTGATTTCTTAAGAAGAACAAAACTTTACTTAGAAATACAACCGTATAAGCAGAAACAGACACCTAAGATATATATATATATATATATATATATATATATATATATATATATATACTAATTCACAAATTTTGGCCAATGACCCTGGAAGTCGAAGCCAAAAACAAAAAAAAAAGAAATAATCAAGACTTATCACACATAATAATTGGGTTTTTTAATGGTGTATTTTAAATTATTCCATCTAAACGTTTCGATAACACTTATCGTTATCTTCGTCAGTATTAATATCTATTACGATTGTTAAAGATGTAAACAATTTTGTCAAAGCAGAAAAATTAAATCATAAACATGTGCCTGCAGTAGTTATACAAGGCCGATCCTAACCCAAAAAGTCACTAGAAAAATTACTAGGTTCGAAAAAAGTCACTAGAAAAGTAACTAGATTTGCAAGGTCACCTTGGGGGTCAGATGATAGCTGGTTCGCGTCCTCGCTAGAATCTGGAGTATCATAGCTAAAAATAGTCGGTGCTTGTCTGCAGTAAAAGGTGGTCGAGTCATAGCTAAAAATAGTCGGTTTGCGTCTTAGCTAAAAATTATAGTGACAGCACCATCATTAAAAATAGCTGGTGCGAGTCATTATTAAAAAATATTCGGTAACCAAACACAAGTGTGGTTTGAATCTCTGCTATGCAAATATGTCACAAAGAGAAATAACCAGATATGTGTGGTTGGTGTCTGTGCTAGACACATATCTGGTTCGCGTCCTCGCTAGAATGTGGTGTATCATAGCTAAAAATAGTCGGTGCTTGTCTGCAGTAAAAGGTAGTCGCGTCATAGCTTAAAGTAGCCGGTTCGGGTCTTATAAAAAATATAGTGACAACCATAATTAAAAAAATTGCTGATGGGTGTCATTATTAAAAATAGCGCGTAACCAGATTTGTGCGGTAATCAATTACATGGTTCATATCTGCACTAATGTAACATAGTGGGGAGTTTAAAGTAATAATATAAGAAAATAGTGTAATGCGTAGTGAGTACTGTGTAAAACATGTGGATGGCATACGCTCAAGAGCAATGGACCAAAGCAACCGACCTGAGAACAGCGGAGGAACGCTTCAAGCAAGAATTTTCGGCATTAGTATTCGATGCCCAACATGAGGCGGTTTACGGGAGAGGTGATTATAGTGAAGAGGAGTGTAACGTCCTAGCGAAAAGGTATGAAACAGGAGTAACGATATGTGAAAAGTTTTTAAATTTAAAGAAAATATGTGAAAAATGTTTTGTAGAAGAACTAAAAGTTGTTCAACTGCATCAGTTTTGCCACGATATAATAAAATGGACAGCATCTCCTGATGGCAGCAGTTATTCATCATCAGATGCAGATTAGCCTACTGATGCAATTCTCAAAGCACACTCTCCCCATTACCATCAAAATCGTGATGCAGTAATATACAGGGTGTTCCTTAACGATATGCGAATATTGAAGTGGATGAATGTACACGAAAAAATAATTATAGTTTGATTAATAAAGTACGGTCCTACTAAAATGTATCGTTACGGAAATACGGGGTGTCAAAGGTACACGAAAAATACGAAAATTAATTGATATCTTCTCAACCGCTAAACATTTTCCAGTGAAGTTTAATACGAAGCTAGAGTGCATGAAAGTGGATATTTTTCGATACGAAGTTAAATTCCAGGTTCAGCAGTGGCGTGCGTACGGGCACTCACTTGGATATTTTTGAAGAAAATGAAAATTATATTTTAATTCCTCGTTCAATTTGAAAAATAAGAGCTCTCTTGAATTATGTTCCTAGAATGTTCCGTTTGGGAGTAATAAAATAAAAAAGGTTGTATTGTACGAGAAAATTATGTAATTTAATGATTGAAAGAATACGTTACAAATTGGCATCTGCCTTCACTGAACAACAACAAAAACAACAAATGGAAACATACAGCATAAACATAATATTGGGAACAAGTAATATGGAACGGTAATCACAAAAATTGTTGGAAATGGCCTCCTTCAAATAAATGCATGCTTCTGCCCTCCTTCCCATGGAATTCCAAACTCGTCGAAATATTCCCGGAGTATGTTTTATATTATTATATGCTGCAACTATTCTCTCTTTCAATTCTTCTACACTGTTAATAGGACTTATGTACACTAGCGTTTTTAGATAGCCCCACAAGAAAAAATCTAAGCTGTTAAGGTCGGGGGACCGTGGGGGACCTCAAGAATGGCCAACGATTAGAATAAACAGTATCTAGATGATTGCGAAACATTCCACTGAAATGTGCTGGTGCACCATCATGCATGTACCACATATGGTGTCTTATTAAAAGCGGAACATCCTCAAGCAGCTCAGGCAATTGTTCACGAATGAAAGAAAGGTAAGATTGTCCATCAAGTCGTCTCGGAAGAAAGAATGGGCCAATAAAGTAATCGGCTATAATTCCTGACCAGACGTTCACCAAAAATTGATGTTGGATATGGGTTTCAGTTGTGGCTTTGGGATTCTCATCCGCCCACAAATGGTTGTGAAAATTCTGAATCGCATTTCTTGAGAAATTACATTCGTCCGTGAACAGGATACCACCGACAAAAAGTTACTCGGTTAGGAAAATCTCTCGGGAGTAATGCCTGTACTCTCAAAATATGGTATGGATATAACAAATAATCCATGAAAATTCTCCAAACAATTTGATGGCAAATATTCAAGTTTGTAGCTATCTTTCTTGTACTCGTTTCAGGCTGTTCTTCGACTGCGTGTAGGACTTCTTCCTCAATTTCAGTTGTTCTTACACTTAGAGGCCTACCTTCAGATGTACCTCTTCGGACACTACCAGTTTCAACAAGACGCTGATGAATATTCGAGAAGGTTCGACTATCTGGTAAAGCACGATTGGGATATCTCTGGTGATAAATCCGTCTGGCTTTTTTTCCATTGCCATCAGCGAGGCCATACACATAATGCATATCAGCCATTTCAGCAATTGTATACGTCATCATTAATAACAAAATTGTACAAAAACAATGGGAAAAGTTAATTTACAGTGACTTAAATTGAAGTAGAAAATGTCACATGGAAAAAGCAAGTGTCATTTTGAAAGGCAACTAGACTTATTGCGAAATTGTTATTTCATTCTTTGAATTAATTTTCTCGTACAATAATACAACGGTTTTTATTTTTATTTTTTATTTTATTACTCCCAAACGGAACATTCTAGGAACTTAATTCAAGAGAGCTTTTATTTTTCAAATTGAACGAGGAATTAAAATGTAATTTTGTTTTTCAAGAACCCAGTGGCCTATTATTTTTTTTCTTCAAAAATATCCAAGTGAGTGCCCGTACGCACGCCACTGCTGAAGCTGGAATTTAACTTCGTATCGAAAAATATCCACTTTCATACACTCTAGCTTCGTACTAAATTTCATTGGAAAATGTTTAGCGGTTTAGAAGATATCAATTAATTTTCGTATTTTTCGTGTAACTTTGACACCCCGTATTTCCGTAACGGTACAGTTTAGGACCGTACTTTATTAAGCAAACTATAATTATTTTTTCGTCTAGATTCATCTACTTCAATACTCGCATATCATTAAGGAACACCCTGTATATAAGGACAATTCCGTTGTAAACTCAAAATTCAAAAGCGTTCTAGAATCAGCAAAGATGGATCTACCTGCATTGAATAGTAGCACTTTCTGTAAATCCTTCACGAACGTAAAAGACTTGGAGGTGGGTGCAAAATATAAAGTGATTGATATGAACACTATCGGCACGAAGTATGGTAAACATATTATCATTGAAACTGAGAACTTTAAGTGTATACTTCCCTTACGATTTTATGAATACTTCAAAAAAGAAGATCGCATTGAAAAGTTTAAACAATGTCTGGCTGAGGAAGACATGTACATCACCAGCGCCGGAACTGTAGGAAAGACAACTAATTTAACATTTCTGTAAAAATAATAATATATATCCATGCATAACTGTTTGGAAATAAATTATATACTTTTTATTGCAAAAAAATGTATTTTTATTTCTTGATTAAATGAAGAGTAGGTACTTCATAATGAAGAGAGTTGCTATTGATGAGACTAAAAATATAGTGTATAATATGGTAGTGTGGGCCTTTGCTTATCGTAATGCAAGAAGAGGTTTGTGGGAAAGTATGACGCTGGATAGATTACGTTTCCGCCGTAAAATAAAACAATTGGAATGCATTTTATCACCCGTACTACAAGAGCAACATCGTGTTGAGATATATCACGATAGATTCCAAAAACTAATATCCCCTCTATCATCATAATAATGTTATGAGGTGGGGAAAACGATATATAATAATAATAAAATATATATTTGCGGTTACAAATTCATCAGTTGTCGTCGCAAGTCCACTCGAATGAATTTGAAAAGATTCTACATGGATAGCAAGAATAGCTGTAATAACTTCTTCACATGTTCGTGTTAGTGTTGTAATGATGGGGATAGTTCTACCACAGCAGCTACATCTACCGAGTGCTCAACTCAAGCTGTGCATAACAGTCCTACCGATGAACGTTTAATTGATTGTAGATCATATGATTTATTCGAGGTCAATTCATCAAAAAAATGTGTTGAAATTGGATACAGTACGCACCTACATCTTGCGCCAGTTATACGAATCGTATGTGCAGACGGGCTCCTCGTTATGAAAAGAGAAGATTGTAAGATGCTACTCAAGTGGCAAACATATCTGGAAATGAAGTTTGTTTGTTCACAAGAGACTGAAAACCACATTGATTGGACAAATATCAACGAGGAGACGGACATTGAATACGAGAAAGTTCGGAATTGCTTGGTAGCAATTTTACTATTTGTTATAATTGGGAAGTAGTGAAAGGTGCATCATCATCATCCTCATCAGAAAGACTATTAAACAGCGTAACAATTAGGCAAATCCACGGTCGTTCCTGTACGTTGAACAAGAACGACACTGAAGAGCTTTTCAACTTAAAGGATATAATTAACAATCGGTTGGAATTACTGGAATCATACGGTCTTCCCTGTTTTTTTCAAAACCTCACCGAACAAGTCAACAACTACCGCCACTTTAGTAAGATGGAGTATGGCGATGATGCAACCAACAACGATAACATTTATCGCGACATTGAAAATGTGTTGAATTACAAGTACGATATAAATTCTCATAATACAGTTTGTATTATGGAGATTCTGCATTACCGACCTAGCTATTTACTGTATCATATGTATGAATAAATAAAATATTGGTAAAACATCTGTTTGTTTTTAGATTGCAGCATTGATCGTTACCTATAAATACAGCAATTCCTGCTTCCATGCAAACAATGTTAATTGTGAAGCGTAGAAGTGCACGTGGGGGTGGTCTGGTTAATAATCTCATTAATAAGCTACCCATTGAGCCCCATATTCCCGGGTATCAGTATTGTGGTCCCGGAACTAAATTAGATAGAGGGCTACAACGTGGTGATCCCGGTATTAACCTCCTAGATGCTCATTGCAAAGCTCACGATATCAGTTATAGGAATAATAAAGGCTTGGCTAGTAGACATCGAGCGGATCATATTTTGGAAAGAAAAGCTGGGGATCGTGTTAAGGCATCCGACACAAGTTAGGTGAACGAACAGCCGCTTTAGATGTAGCAGGTATAATGAAGGCAAAAGGAAAGTTGGGAATGGGTGTTTGCAGAACCAAACTACTACGTAGCAGTCTATTGAAATTAAGGAGAATAATTACCAAGAAAATGAAAAACAGTCCTAGTACTGTAAAGGCTATAAAATCAGATTTTACAGCAGCAAAATTGGCTGTGAAAAGCTTAGGTGGGAAGGGAAAAGTAAGCGTTCCCAGAGTAATTCCCCTTTCTAAAGAGGGTGGATTTTTACCATTTCTCATACCATTATTTGCGGGATTATCGGCCGTTGCGCTTTAGCCGGAGGGGCATCGGGTATTGCAAAAGCGGTTAACGCATCTAGCGGTGCGAGGAAAATGTTAGATGAAACTTCACGCCATAATCATACAATGGAGGCCATCGCTGTGGGAAAGACCATACTTTAGGGATGTGTTTATGAGAGATAATATGCCCAAATTACCATGGAATAAGGAGGCTGGTATTATTAATTTAGATAACCAAAAGGGACGTGGTACTCATTGGGTTTGTTACAAAAACATGATGGGAGCGTATGGTACTATGATAGTTTCGGAAAAACTCCACCACCGAGAGAAGTTCTGGACTACTTTCGCGATTACAAAGTATACTATAATTACTCTCAAGAGCAACAATTCGGTACCACAAATTGTGGACATCTCTGTTTAAAGTTTCTAAATAAATAGCATACCCAGTAGTTGGAGACGTATAGTCACCATGTCAATCACCTTCAGTGTAGAGGGTGTTGGTAACACAGCGAGTAATAACTTTTATCCTCCGATCGAACTTAATTTCGAGAAAATCTACGTAATCGGTGTAGTCGGATTTTACGGTTGTAATAACATAAGGAATATACACGCTGGAAACGATAAATTTTATTATATAAAAGCGACAGAACTCAACGCTATTGAAATTCCACATGGCGCATACGAGTTGGAAGAACTGAGCATCTATATAAAAGCGCACATTCCTACAAGTCTCTTTAGTTTAAGGACAAAAAATAACATGCTCAAGCGCGAGCTTAGCTGTGAATTTGCCATAGATTTTACCCAAAAGGATTCCATTGGACGTATGCTAGGTTTTGAACCGCTGATATTAGAAGCTAACGTTTTACATATCTCTGTATTAGATATACAAATAATTAAACATACAAATATTCACATTGAGTGTAATATTGTCAAAGGCTCGTATAGAAACGGGAATGCCGCGAAAGTGCTGTACGAAATAGACGTGTCCGTACTACCAGGCTATCGTTTAGACAAAATTCCTAGCAATCTTCAATATTTGGAAGCCAACACCAACACTATCCGTAATATTTCAATTAAATTAACAAATCAGAAGGGTGAACTAATCGATTCCGGGGAAAACGAACCACTTACGGTACGACTAGAATTAAAAGAATATGGGCTTAAGAATTAACCAAGGTCCGCTTCCATCTTTCCTCAATGATGCTATAAATAAAGGACGTGAGCATACATTGCTTCATTCGAACACGGAGCGTGCTGGCGAATTAAAGTCTGGCGAAAAATACTTCTTGGAATCTATAGGGTTAAAACCGCATAGAAATGGCAGAATCGTTAAACATCTTTCAAAGCACACGTTTTGATGAGACCATTACCAAGTCAGATATGCATACATATCTTCCGTACGGTTCTTCTAATTACGGATTGTCCGATGAAATCCGTATATTAATACAGAGTGAAGATCTGGTCACCGCTACTTGTGATAGTTTCTTGTACATAGAAGATAAAATTGAATGGAGTTCAGCAGAAGAAGGGAGCGGTGTAAAAACATGTTACCTAACAAACAATTTTGCATCATTCCTTTTCGAAGGATATGTATCGTACACATCGAATGAGAGCAAAGGTCTACAGGATTTAGGATGGCCGTTGAAAAACGAGGAGCCGTTACAAGTAGAACACGCTAAAAGCAACAAAGAAAAACATTTTTCTGTCTGTATACCTCTAAAACACATATTCGGAAGTATGGAAGATTATCGACAAGTTATCGTGAATATGCGACAGGAGTTGGTCTTAATACGCTCAAGAAGCGATGCTGATTGCTATAAGGGCACCGCAAACGATGCTAAAATAATCCTAAATAAAATTCAATGGAAGATTCCGCATGTGATGCTAAGCGACAGTGCCAAATTAACTCTGTTCCAACAAATCAATAAAAATACAACTATTACAATTCCGTTTCGTCAATGGGAACTATACGAACTGCCAGCTTTAAAGCAAACACAGTCGGATATATGGCCAATTAAAACTTCCACGGAATTAGAGAAGCCTAGATGGGTAATTCTGGCTTTTCAAAAGGGGAAAAAGTTTTCAACGACGGAAAGTGCGGCAGATTTCGATAATGTGAATATTCGGAATCTAAAGTTACACCTCAACAAGTACATAACGGCCTACCAAAACTATTTAAATTTTCGAAGAGACTACCAACAGCACTCATGAACATCAGGATGCATTGTTTGACTATTCGCAATTCAAGACATGGCCAATATTCGTAATGTACTGTTCAAAACAAAATGAATCGATAAAATACTCGACGGTAGATGTAAAACTTGAAATGGAAGCTTTGGAGGCGTTTGAAGCCGGCATCGTTGCCTATTGCCTCATACTACACGATGCTATGGTGCAATACAATCCTCTGACAGGAGAAGTTAAGAAACTGTAATATGTTATAACAATTTCTTGTAATATTAGGTGTATAAATAAAGAATCATATTGACAAGTTGTGCAGTTTTAATTGATGCTCACCAACAACAACAGCAACATGAGAGTAGTGGTTCAAACTAAAAAACTACCTATTGCAAATCTCGATGATTTGACCCGAGCTGGAAATAGGGAGATACAACGGCATAGGAAGTTACGTCCAAACAGCGTACGCGCTATAATTTGTGGTCCTTCCAATTGTGGGAAAACAAACACCATGCTCAGTCTTCTAACTGAACCTAACGGTCTTCGTTTCAAACACGTGTATGTCTATTCGAAATCGTTGAATCAGGAAAAATATCGACTCTTGTGTGAAATTCTAGATCCCATGAAGGATATTGGTTATTATTGCTTCAGCGATAATGGTGATATTATGGAACCGAGTGTGGCAAAACCGAATTCATTGTTTATCTTTGACGATATCGCTTGCGAAAAACAGAATCATGTTAGAGCGTACTTTTCAATGCGTCGTCACAATAACATTGACTGCTTCTACTTGGGTCAAACCCATACTAAAATTCCCAAACCGTTGATTAGAGACAACGCCAATTTGACAGTGCTTTTCGAACAGGATGATTTGAATTTGCGTCACATATATGAAGACCATGTCGCCCCAATAGTAAGCATGCAATTGTTTCGTGACATGTGCTCTGAGACTTGGCGAAATCGATACGGATTCATGGTAATAAATAAGGACGCTGAAATACAAAACAGTCGTTTTAGGAAAGGCTTCGATCAGTATATAATATCCTAGCGGTGTCGTTATAATATAATTTGGAATCAAACAGCCTACACGCAAACAGCATAAATAACAGACCTGTTTTAGACAGAGCTGTTTATTTACCTGTTAGACCTGTTTATCTGTTTTATTGTTGATCTGCACCGATGGATAACAATAGATTAGCGTTGATGAAACGTATAATTCAAGTTCGTAAAGCTATACAGCAAAAATATGATCATCTTAAAAAGGATCGATATACTAAAGACACAGATTTCATTAAAGCTTACAAACCACTCATTGAACCACTTACAAAAATCGAAAATAAAATTGAATCGCTACTAAAGATCGAACGAAAGACGGAGCCGGAGGAGGAGGTATTCGTGAAATCGTCACCAAAACGTCATTCGTCCCCTATCAAAAACAAAAGGTCGCCAATTCAACAGTATAGTACCACGCCATCAATACCTTATCACTTACGAGGAATTAACAAACGAAGATCATCTTCTTTAAGTGGAAGTAATTATGTTAGTCCATTCGCTCGACTTTCGTATTTTCAAAGAAATCCTCTGCGTCAAGAGATACCATCGTTCCTCGACACTAGTGTGATTGGAGATATTGCACCCCAAGTGGAATAAGAACGTGTAGCGACTACGAGCGATTCTATTTCACTCAATACCTATGCATCGAGAGAATTTCTGGAACAATGTGATCCATTACCACGAATATACGTAGAGCGCATGCTAAGCGATTCATCGAACGCAATTAATACCACTTATGGAGATAGATGGAAAGGATTTGTTTATTAAGGGAGTTCGGTACAGTGGTACGAGCGGTCTCTATGACCTAATAATCATGAATGAACCTGACAAACGTCTAATAACAAGCGAAGATGAAGTGAGCTATACACAGATCTTAATTGCAACTAATGCAGCTCGTCGCGATAATAACCCGGATGAACAATTGAAAGGTACCCGTGCCAAAAAATATACAGGGATAATTAAACCCTTGCTGGAGAAGGCGGAGGTGAAGGAGAAAAAAGGGGGGAACTAACTGTATTCAAACAAATTGGGCGACCGGTTTAACACAAATACTGGAACAGCGTGCATGAATTGATTCAAGATTTGGAAGTCTTATGGGCGGAAAAAATGGCCGGTAATACTGGACTGGTCAACGATGTCATATCAATCGTGGAAGAACTATACGAAGATGGATATATTGAGAAACCCGACAAACAATTTTTTAGTCAACTATAGTTTGCACAACGATGGACAAGTTTGGACTTAGCTTAGCGGTTGCATGGTAATTACGTTAGTAACAATTGAATTGACCGAATTTGCAATGTTCCATAACTGATTGATAAACCACGTAATGCAATCTGCCCCTCTATAGCAGAAAAATTTTAATAAAGTGTCATCGTAAGAGCACTTGAGATAAAACGCAATACTGAAAGGTTTTGAAACAATTTTGTGTTTACACCACCAACATCTGGAGAGTTGGAACATTTTTCTAAAATACTCTCAATATCTGCGTAAATAGCAAAAGGAACCTTTTCCTTATATGAATAGTGCGTAAACTCTAAATATTTTTGGTTTTCGTTGGGAAATTTTACCGAGTATTTATTTATCTGATAGCAGTTAGTGGAGTGTTTCAGTAACAGAGTGCTAGAGGAAAAATTATTTAAGCATATGTTACAAAAGAATTTTTTGTGTCCTCGATTGGAAAGTTGAGAGGACAACAACGCTGACATGTTCTTGATCCACGTAAAGTGGTAATATTGGTTGTTGACGTTTGCCCCCTTTACACTGTTGTCGTTCGAGGAGAGTACTAATAAATTTATCGTGGGAAAATTATGGTTGTGATTATCACTTATCATGAATGGCATTACATGCTTTTTTACTATGCAGTATAAATTTACGGATAGACGGTTTAGTTTTTCAAATTTTTTTATATCTGTTAATTTAATGGGAAATTTAATCGTGTCACGATTCAATACCTCATCGAAATGGGGATAGCTTCCTATTCTATTGGGGTGTTTGTTTGCAGGATACAGAGCAGAGACCACCGACCAAAGAAAACAAAATTTATCGTTATTTTTAATATTAACAACAGCCCTCTTTAGTGCAATAAAACGTGGAACTGTAATGAAAGTGGAAATGCCACCCCTTATGGGAACGTAATTATTTATGTTTACTTTCAAATGCAAAATTTCACTTAGAGCAATCCCCGATCCTTCCTCTTGAAACTTTTCCAGTTTAACTGCCAATTTGTCAACTAATTTCCCTTTGATACCACAGTTTGAGATTTATGCCAAAGTCAATAACGGAATTTCTGGTAGAAAAATGCTTTAATTCTACATTCATATTTTGAGGGTTGATAAATTGGCATACCAGTCACTTTTAACAAAGACCTCTTCAACGTGATATTAACCTTTCTAGCAAAGCTATCATATGCCTTTGTTAAAAAAATTAAGGGATCCTTGTATCCTAAGTTGACTATAATTCCCGTTAATAATCTCGAATCAAAACAAAATTTAAGGGAATACCAAACTAAACTTGTCGTATTGCATTCACCACCTATCCTACCACCCGTTATGGGAAAGTTTCCTAATTGCTGTTGTAGTCGAGCCAAATAAAATTTTAAAAGAGCTAAGGGCAGACAGAGATGATGAAGATGGCATACCTACCGACATTAAACTTATCCTTAAAATATTCAACAAAAGTATTCCGGGTATATTGCAATTTGCTCAGCGAAATCGAACGGAGCACACAACCCAAGTATTTCACAAGACAAAAAAACACGTAATCAATTTGAGCATCAATAAACCACTTATATAGATTAAGTCCTCCGTAACAAAGTATCGGACATTCAAGTAGACAGACGCTACGTTGCATTTTTTTCTCATTTCCTGCAAAAGTACTCTCTCCCTCTCACTTCAAAAATGCTGAAACAACAAAAATTTATAATAAATAGTGAAAATATTTACGTTGCTTGTATCACTTAGCATCAATCCTACGCTAAAAAAACAAACGAAGTTATCGTTATCATTAAAAAAACAAAGAACAAAAGTTTTACAAAATATAAAAGTGCATGAGGGGCAGAAAGTAAAAAGTGAAACAGTTCAGGAGGCTAATAAACAGCCTTTATTGAACTCGGAATATAGTGTAATAACAATACATTCCGACGATGAATCGAGGTACGAGGAAGTTAGGTAATTATAATATCTATACAATTTGTATGATTGTGTATTTACCATATATTATGTACTTCACTAATTTGAGTAATTTGTTTTACAGAGCAACACACACCCTCGAATCTTTACTTAGGGAGATGGAGGGCGACATAGATTTATTTCAACCACCAATTCGGTAATTATTACAAAATATGTCAAGTTCAAAGAAATTATAATAGAACGTTTTCTTTGCAGAACAACAGCGTCAGCACCACCAACACAGTTGTCCATGCCTCCGTTATTAACAGAGGGTTCGTTTCATCGACTTCAATAGTAAGTTGCAAACCACAGCAAAACAAAAATTTTCCTAACCTGTACATTTTATCACAGTAATGGAAACTCTCAGCCGTCTTCACATCTTCTGGGGTCGTTGCCTCGCCAACATGTACAGTAAGTTAAGAATTAATGGCTCGAAATAAAAAAAAAATTTAACTTGTATGTATTCTTCACAGTACCAGAAAGCAAATGGAGGCAATGGTGGAGGTCTACGCCAGGCATTTTGAAGAAAATTTCTACCCGACACCAACACCGACCCATTTGCAACCGCAAACTCCGAGAGAATTAGCTCTCAAGACCATCGAAAAGATGAAAAATATGGAGACAGTGTATAAAACCAAATTGAGGACTGCACGCAAAAGAACAGCGCAGCTGAATGCTGAGTTGGAGACCTCACGGGTAGAAGAAGGCAAACTAAAACAGGAACTGTCCTGCATCAAAAAATTTTGTGAATTTTGGGGCTGAGGTGTACAAATATGTAGTATGAAAATATGTAGAAATAAGAATTATATGTAATATTGGTTAAGTAATTATAATAAATGTAGATAATTGAGTATCGGAAATATTTGCTTTAATAACGGCCTCATATGGGAAATCCTGAAATGACGCTAGTCCTAAAAAAACGCGCTCTTGAATTTTTTTAATTTGCCCATAGGTCCAAATCGAAATTAATTTTTTTGAAAGTGTGATAGCGTGTTACAAGCGGCACTTTATCTATTGCGTTTTTTAATTTGTCAAAAATATGAAAAATGGTCCTAAAATTTATCTATACAATTTTGAAACGATAAACTGCACTTAAAACACAACTTTTTTTGCTTTACTTACTTATACTCATAAGTCATAGGAAACACAACTTACTGCACGATTTCAACAATTTTAATTAGTTTAGGACCAACAATTTTTTAGTTCCAACGCAATGTAAAAATTATATACGTGATTTCTTGTAAAATCAGTACTATAATGAATAACATGTACTTCAACAGAAAGGAATGTGTATGGTCAGCATTTTTCAATGCAAGATATAATTACGAGTGTTTTTCCAATCTTATCTAAACCATATAGTTCATTATCATTTTACAAGTTTTACTCATTTATTAATATATTACTTATATTTCTTATAATTTTTTATGTAACCATTAATTAACATAACACTGTTGATTTCATTATTTGAAAATGAACTACTTACTTACTTACTATTAAAAAATGTACATTAGTACAACTTCGTATTTCGCATTTGTAATTCATATAATTTTAAATTAATGATTATTCCATTTAAGTTATATTTTTGGAGCATAATATTTTAAATTAAATCAATATTCATATATTATGTAATGCAGTAAAGCATCTTCGTTTAATGATTATAATTAATAATAATTTTTAATTACATCTTTGTTTAGTTTAAAAACTTTCATGTATATACAATTCCGTTAACCATCTTTATTTCATTTTCATTTTTACGTATTACAAACACATAAGTAATATTTTGTTTAAAGAATACGATATACACCACTTCACAAATTTTAATAAACTATAAGTTTTCAGGACTATTCTTTTACAAAATTTAAAAATTAGGGCAAACAATATTACAACAGTTCACAAGAATAAATAACACTTTTTTTCTAAAATAAGGTATTTAAAATCTATTCAGATTTCACTAACAGATCATAAGTTTTTAAATTTTGATTTTAGTTCTGCCAGTGTAACACGAAACACATCAATGTCTAGATTGTTAGCAATTTTACAATAATGCATTAATAACAAGACTTTAGTTTAATCTTGTTTGTTTCAGCATACGTTGCACTTCATACAACCCCAAATCATATTTTAACCTCTTTATTTTGTGTAGCGGGTCTTCTATTTGTTCCATTTTTGGAGACCTCTTACAAATTGCTCCTGATGCAAACTTCTGCATTGAATTCTTCATTATTATGTTGGATTTCTGCAGACTTATTAACTTGAATGAAACCTACATCTATCTAAAGGCCAGTTTATATACCCACTTGTTATAAACCTCACATCTAGTTACTTTTCTATTACGTGTCTTTAGCACAGAAACGAACCAAGCATATCGGGTTATTTCCTTTGTGACATATTTGCATATCAGAGATTCAAACCACACATATCTGGTTATTTCCCTTTGTGACATATTTGCATAGCAGAGATTCAAACCACACGTGTGTTTGGTTACCTACTATTTTTTAATAATGACTCGCACCAGCTATTTTTAATGATGGTGCTGTCACTATAATTTTTAGCTAAGACGGGAACCGACTATTTTTAGCTATGACGCGACCACCTTTTACTGCAGACAAGCACCGACTATTTTTAGCTATGGTACACCACATTCTAGAGAGGACGCGAACCAGCTATCATCTGACCCCCAAGGTGACCTTGCAAATCTAGTTACTTTTCTAGTGGCTTTTTTCGAATCTAGTAACTTTTCTAGTGACTTTTTGGGTTAGGATCGGCCTTGTATAACTACTGCCTGCTATTAATATAACAGCTTGAGAAACGTATAAAGCCATTTTTATGATTAAATTATAGGAAAGAATAACTAGGTCATTAAAAATTGAATATTGTTAAACTGTCTTAAAGATGACAAATCAGAACACTCTCTAACGGCGAAAGCTAACAATGAAAAATGTCAGCTAAAAAACACATTTAACAAAATTTAATCAAGTTATGACGTAAGTGTAAAGTTGAGAAAAACGTCAATTTCAAAATGATAGAAGCATACACGTTTTTTGTAATTTTTTTTAAATTTTAATCTTAATTTCAATTACTTATGTTAAATTATAGTACTGTGGGAATTTAACATATATTTCTTCAAGGTCTAGGAAAAACACAGCAAAAAACCAAGACATACCAACATTCAAAATTAAAATCAAAATTAAGACGTATCATTATGCTTTTTTTTAATTGTAAAATGCCAAAACCTATTTAAACGGAGATTTTTTTCTTGTCTATTAAAATTATTAGGGTGTTTATATATTTCAATAGCTTCACGTTGTAAACGAACATAATAATGAGTTTGTCTTAACAATATTTCCATATTGTCAAATTGAATGGCATGATTTAGATTATTCAAGGGATGGTCAGCCACCGCAGACTTTTCTGGTTGACCTAATCTACAAAACCTCATGTTCTTCACGTCCTGTATCAAAGCTACGTTTCGTGGTTCCAATGTATACTTTTAGACGTGAACAAGATAACTTATACACTCTGGAAGATGATAATGGGTTCGACACATCTTAGGTAATCTTAATTTCTTAATTTTTTCCTTAATTCTTATTTTTTCTTAATTTTTATTGTAGGTTTAAAAATAGTCTTAATGCCATATTTAATTAGAATTTTTTCAATTCTATCTGTAACATTAGCTATAAAAGGAAGAAAAGCAGTACCAACATTAAGAACTGGTTTTTCTTTAAAGTTACGTCTAGAAGGTGTAATAACATTATTAATATCTGCAAGTGAATATCCATTATCTTGTAAGGATTTTGTTAAATATTTATATTCATTATTCAAAAATACAGAGTCACAACTTCGTTTTGCTCGATCTACTAACGATTTAATTACACCAACCTCTGGTTGACCTAATCTACAAAATCTCATTTGTTCTTTACGTCTTGTATCAAAGCTACGTTTTGTGGTTCCAATGTATACTTTTCCACGTGTTATATTAATAGCAGGCGCATGTTTATGTTTTAATTCTTCAACTTTGACAAAATTGTTTACAACATCTTTAACAATTTTAATAGATATTACTACTGACGAAGATAACTGTGTTATCGAAACGTATAATTTAAAATACACCATTAAAAAAAACAAAAAAGATAAATATTTTATTATGTGTGAAAGTTTACATTTTCATATTTCAGTTCTTTATGGAGAGGAAACTTATCGTTCTATCAGAAAATTTGGAAAACTAAGGAAACGTAAACCACAATTATTATTACCACTCACTTTTTTATTACCATGCCGAGACCAATAAAATATCCCAAAGTTTACCTATATTAAAAAAACATTTAATAACGAACATATAGTCTTGCAGAACATCTTACATTTTTATTACAACCTCATATAGGAAAAATACCCCATTACATTAAAAATTCTGCCGACTTTGTTGAAAAAATGCATAGTTTCAAAATTGAAGAGTGACATAGTGGTCAGTTTTGATGTTTCACTTTTTACAAAAGTGCCTCTAAAAGAAACTATTGAATGCATTGATCCTTTTTCTCCAAAGGACATAACCATTCTTTTTCAGCACTGTCTTACTACTACTTATTTTCATTGGAATAGTAAAGTTCATGAACAGACTGATGGTGTCGCATTGGGTAGTCCCCTTAGTGCTGTTATAGTTAATTTTTACATGGAAAAATTTGAAACATTAGCGTTAATGGTGGTTTACCATCTCTTGACATATTAATATCTAAAAATAATAATTCACTATCCTTTAAGGTTTACAGAAAGCCGACACACACTCATAGATACCTTCATAAATTATCCAACCACCATCCACGTCAAAAAATTGGTGTAATTAAATCGTTAGTAGATCGAGCAAAACGAAGTTGTGACTCTGTATTTTTGAATAATGAATATAAATATTTAACAAAATCCTTACAAGATAATGGATATTCACTTGCAGATATTAATAATGTTATTACACCTTCTAGACGTAACTTTAAAGAAAAACCAGTTCTTAATGTTGGTACTGCTTTTCTTCCTTTTATAGCTAATGTTACAGATAGAATTGAAAAAATTCTAATTAAATATGGCATTAAGACTATTTTTAAACCTACAATAAAAATTAAGAAAAAATAAGAATTAAGGAAAAAATTAAGAAATTAAGATTACCTAAGATGTGTCGAACCCATTATCATCTTCCAGAGTGTATAAGTTATCTTGTTCACGTCTAAAAGTATACATTGGAACCACGAAACGTAGCTTTGATACAGGACGTGAAGAACATGAGGTTTTGTAGATTAGGTCAACCAGAAAAGTCTGCGGTGGCTGACCATGCCTAGAATAATCATGACATTCAATTTGACAATATGGAAATATTGTCAAGACAAACTCATTATTATGTTCGTTTACAATATGAAGCTTTTGAAATATATAAACACCCTAATAATTTTAATAGAGAAGAAGAAAATCTCCGTTTAAATAGGTTTTGGCAGCTTATAATTAAAAAAAGGCATAATGATACGTCTTAATTTCGATTTTAATTTTGACTGTTGGTACATCAAGTTTTTTGCTTTTTTTCCTAGACCTTGAAGTAGGTGCTTCACCAATTCTTTGTTAAATTACAACAGCACTATGATTTAACATAAGTAGTTGAAATTAAGATTAAAATTTAAAAAAATTACAAAAAAGCGTTCTGCATTATGCTTTTCATTGTTAATAACACTTGCACTTATTGACAAAGATATCTCTTTGTTAGACTTAACTGGAATATTTTATTTGATGTCATATTTATATTTGTGAATGCTTCTATCATTTTGAAATTGAAATTTTTCACAACTTTACACTTACATCATAACTTGATTAAATTTTGTTAAATATGTTTTTTGGCTGACATTTTTCGTTTTTAGCTTTCGCCGTTAGAGCGTGTTCTGATTTGTCATCTTTCAGACAGTTTAACAATATTTCATTTTTAATGACCTAGTTATTCTTTACTAAAATTCGATTCTATAGTTGGCTTTATACGTTTCTCAAACTGATATATTAATAGCAGGATCATGTTTATGTTTTAATTTTTCAACTTTGACAAAATTGTTTACATCTTTAACAATTTTAACAGATATTCATACTGACGAAGATAACTGTAAGTGTTATCGAAACGTTTAGATTGTATAATTTAATACACACCATTAAAAAAACCCAAAAAAGATAAGTATTTTATTAATCAAAATACTTTGTTTAAAAAAATTATGTAGTACTTTCATGTGTTCTAACATCAACCAGTGCCGTTTCAACTTTAAAAAAATTAGATTAATTGTTATAAATGTAAAATACAATTAATCCAAAGAGAATAAATCCAAAAAAAATGTGAAGCTAATTAATATGTAGTAAAATGAAGTTTACGTCAAACATAAAACTATATTGAACAATTAGGGTAAGTTGTAACCATTAAACTGTACAACGATTTAGTGTTCCAGTATTTTTCAAAGTAGGGTAACATTAAAGTATACAATTTAATAGCCCATAATACCCTGTTTTCATAACCTGGTCAGTACCTACTACACTTATAAAATGTATTGTATTCAAAATTAAATTATGTTTAAGTAATTAAACGGTTTAAATTCTTATGCACATTTTCATTTAACAACTCTATAAATCAGCAAGAAGTAAACGAGCATTCTTTGCAACTTCCTTAGTGCATGCTTAACATTTCTAATTTTACAGTGTGTAAACTACGGGAGCCTCACATTTATTAAAAGCATAAATCGTGTCCGGATCTTTAATATAAACTTTAATTAATTGAAGCAACTTCTTAAACAATGATTAATTTTGAGTTTTATATAACACTCAGTACAAGTAAAAGTTTTTATGGCACCATTATTCCGTGTGTTGTTTTGCATTTATAGCTCTTTTGAGATCAACGTTAGCGAGAATGTTGCACTGCGCAAAGAATACTAAATTAAACTTACCAGTTAAAACTGTAATTGTTAAAGAAGTATATTTTTAGTAAGATTTTAAGATAATTATGTTGGTATACAGTCTAAAGTGGAATAAAACGGTATCAAATCAATTCAGCTGTAACAATCCAGAAAACATATTTGATATGGAGAAAGGTTTTGTATTACAGTTTTGATATCTTGGTCCATTATTGTTCACTAAAACCGGCTTTGGTATCTCTGTGGGAAATTAGACAAGTGCTGCAGGGATTACTTTACAGTCCTTTTTCAGTGTTAAGATTTTTTACTAAAATGATGTTACTTTAACCTTTTAATCCACAAGCTTTGATATAGTTCATTTAATCTCAGTGTATTTTAACAATTGGTTTCTGGATTGACAAGCGATCAGATAGCACCGTAAAAAAATAATTATTTACGAATATATCTTTTGCTTCGTTTACATGCTGTAAATAGTACAGAAAATAAAAGCAATATTAAAATAATTTGATAAGGTCGTTGATTGAGTTGATAAGTCAGGATAACCCCTTTGTTTGACAAAATTACCAATTTATCAATACGGTTTGCTACAAAATGGTTGCTTTTATTGTTTTATAAATACAAATCAACTGTAATTAAAACTACGACGTTGACTTTATTTCTATTACAATAGAATTCTAAAGTGACAAAATGAGTACAAGTGGCGGAGTACACAAAATGAGAATTGCTAAAAACAATTACTACAAATATTACGTTTCTCCTTCACTTTAATTAAAAAATGTTTGCAATTAACTTTAAAAACTGTTTTAACAAATATTCTCTAGCTATTTTTATTTTCGTGATAAAAGAAAGAATAGTTATTTAGTCAAAAATAAGTTAATTATTTTACAGAAAATTTAGAACCGTAAAAATATATACACTGTTATTATTGGTTAACGAAACAGAAATATTCCTCTAACGTCTAAGGCTTAGAGCGATGTATTACAGAAAATGAGGCAATATTTCAGGCTGGCCGGCTTCGAGCTCTAATGCAGACGGATACACCAATTTGTTCAGTCCAAACCTCCTGCTTTAAAGTTTGAACATTATGTGGATGAAGCCAGAGACTCATGTTCCCTTTTATTTTTATTAAATTTAACAGCAAAACTTTTTGTAAATTGATAAATTTTGGAATACATAAATTTTGATGCAGAACATTCTCCTATTCTTGATGGTTAGGTACAATTGAGTTTTTTCGACATCTAAAAGACAGTAAAACTGAAAACGTTTAAAAGTACAATATTTTTAAATATAAAGTAAGAAATGTACTAATTCAATCTACATAAACATTTAGAAACAGTTACTGAACTGTTACTAATATATTACATGCTTTTGAGTTTAGATAAAAAATTAACTATACTAAAGTACGTCCCAGAATATCAGAGAGTAATAAATCATCTTGACAGCGACAGATCAGTGGCGTGCTTATTAAAGGCATATACTATAAAGTCTGTAAAATATATTGGCTTTCCAATTTATGTTCGTATAGCATATTTAATGAAAATATACTTGTAATTGTAATTATAACCTATTAATACATACAAAAAGAAAAAAAATTAAGTCATTTAATATCTAAGTAACCTGTAAGTTTTTCTTATCAAACAAAATAATGCTAGTTAACGTACATTTAATCCGTTTGAAGTTTCTGCAGAGAAACCGTTTGTGACATATTAATCACTCGTTTCTTTTAAGTTTAGGTCGGTAAATCAATTTAGTATTTCATTTAATATGAAATGAAGCGACAGCTATATCATTGTTACTTACGTACAAATTGCTTGAGATTGAATTAGTACAAAAGTCATCTTTACTGAAGCACATAATAGTACATTATTGTACAGCAGAGCGCGGATCGTTCGAAATTCTAAGAAAATTTGCATAAGTTTAGAAAGCACTAATTACACTATTGTCTAATTATATTTAAATTAGAAATATTACTCACTTAATATTAAGATCCAATTACCACATTTGTTATTTCAAATCAAGTATTTTAAAATGCTCAGTTATTCTCGATCGAGTCTTGTTTGAAAACGGTGGTGAAAATGGCATCTTCCGATTTTTCTCCAGAAAAACGTTTGGAACTTAATTTGTAACACTCTTACGGATTGAACAACCATTTTTTAATTTCTGTACTTCACTTATTGACTTTGATCTCCAGGGGTTAATGTCACCATAGCTGTGTATGTTGGGTTGCCTGGCAGCGTATAAAATTTACACAGTAAATGTAATGAAATATATTGTTTAATCTCAACTAAAATGTATATATAACAACTAACAGAATAAAAAAGAAAAATGGAACAATTACTAGAACAATAAAACTAAAACTATATTATCATTAAAATAAAAATAAATCTGGTAGCCTGTTAGATTTTTATGTTCCTCCCCGTATGAAATTGGTCTGGTTCAGATACTGAAACAGATTTTTGTTTATGTTTGGTTTTGATATTGTGGCTGTATGACAGCGGATCTTTATGTTGCATTTCTTGGTGAAATCGATACGATTTTAAAGCAACTAAGAGGATTATTGTGTCTGAAATTGAGACCTAATGAATTGTGTGTTAATTGTAATTAAAGTGGTTGAAATATCGATATGGGGGTTTTGGTAATTAGTTCAATATAAATAGTCAGGGTTAGGTAAAACACCTGTCATAGAAAAGTGGGTTGGTATTATGACCTTAGCCTATACGACAGCATCAGGAATGTTTGCATGTAAACAGGTGATTTTTTTGTTAGGAAATTAGGCGCTATTTTCAAGCAGATTTATACGATATAAATGAATTTATGTTAAAATAGATGGGACGGTGTAATCAAGTATGGGCTATAACGACTTTGTCATATAAAATGGAACATATATATATATATATATATATATATATATATATATATATATATCTGAGCTAACTAAACTATATTAATAAAGGACAATTACATTCTAATTGACACATTGTTTTTTACACCTCAAAATTATATTATACATCATTCAACAAAATTTACTTTTAAGATGTAAGTGTATTAATTAAGTATTGTTCATAATTTAGAGAATTTTGTTAGTTTTAGTCCTGATGAAGCCTGTAATCACAGGCGAAAATTTGACAAAAAATCAATAAAGAAAAAAATTTTTCTAAGCCGATACCCAATAAACTTATTATAATCTAAAAATACGGCCAGTACTTTGTTTATATATATATATATATATATATATATATATATATATATATATATATATATATATATATATATATATATATATATAGGAAATTCAGTGGAAAGAGAAAAGGAGTGGGTAATTAATTTTTAAACAAGGCTACATTGTGGATGGAAATAATTTTTGATATGAATTTATTTGCTAGGATACAAAAACAGTAGGTATAATGGTTTTTTGGGAATGAAAAAATTGTCATTACGAATGTACATAATGCCTTAAAGTATCAAAACCCGACAAATAGTGTAGGTAGTGCAGCAGAGATGTGTTCTAATATGACGGGAGTGGGGAAGTCAACAGTATGCAGATTATTAAAAGAACAAGAATAGGGGTTTTGAAAGAACAGGAAAAAAACAACGTTTAAGTGAAGAAGAAAAATTTCATATTAGATGAAAAAGTCATTCCTTCTACTTCAATAAAGAAATTCCTACCCTCAACACAATAATGGTAGTACTAAAAGGAGATGTTGATGGACCACAATTGTTTCGGTCAACATTACACATGACACTACAGGAACTTAAGTTGTCGTAGGAAAAAGTGAATCGGAAATCAATGCTAATTGATAATCCTCAATTTTTTTCTTGGAGGCGCAAATATACCGAAGGGAGCGAAATCTTTTATCTCGATGAAACTTGGTTGAACGAAGGATAGACAAAAAAAAATTGGCAAGGTAAAAAGTCGCCATGAACCAGTCCAAGAGGGTTGGTCAACTGGAATAAATCGACCACCGGTTAAACGTCGACGACTAATTATTACACATTTAGGTAGCGCTAATGGATTCTTAAAAAATAGTTTACTTGGAATTATTACAAAAATTTGAACGCTGATGTTTTTGAAGAACATTTTGAACAAATGATTGCAAACAATCCACGGGGAGCTGTAATTCTGAATAATGCAAGTTACCATTCTAGGCAAGTCAAACGGTTACTAACAACGACATGAAAAAAAAAGGAGACATCGCCAAACGCTCAACACCGAAACAGATACAATTTGAAGAAACTACGTTCAAACGGGAACGTTTAGCTACAGAAAATCAGCATAAGCATCAATTTGTTAAGTATTTTGTGGATGAACTCTGCGCTTCTCGCGGGATTACCGTACATAGATTACCACCATATCACTGGGAACTCAACTCCATAGAGTTAGTTTGCGCTTAAATAAAAGGTCGTAACAATACGATTTTTAAATTAAGTGAAGTGATTAAGTCAGAGACAATGGCAATGCAGAAAAGTGGAAAAAGTCTCTTAATCATATAATTAAAGAAGAACAGCGTATACATTTATAATTAGTTTACATTAATCACAACATCAGCATTTCGAAAAAGCCACATTACAATAAATGTTTAATACTTTCACTCCCTTCATTGTTTGATAATTCTAAATCTACAATTTTTAATACACTGAAATCCCTACCGCAGGTCCATAAGTCGTCTGATCTTCAGGAGCCGTTTGCCGTTTGCCTGACCCGTCTTTGTTTAATACAATATTTTGCAAACGGCACATTTACAGCACCTTAGTTCAAACTAGCCCAGTTTACTACTGATTTCCGCTTCCATGCAAAAATACTATTTCACTAATTTTTAGTCTCTGATATTCTGGGACGTATTTTAGTAAAATTATTCGTATCCTTTATATCTGTTTAAAATCACATAAGAGAATAACATTTACACAAAATTGTTGATATACGGGTAAGGTAATTTAAAGACATGTAAAAGTCATTTACTTATTGCCCTTGTTACATACAAATTTTTCGTAAATTCCTACTATTATTTTAACATTTTTCATTTTTCCATCATTTAAATAAATATATACCGACTAAAGAAGGGGAATTGAACGTTTTTTATAGAGACTGGTGTAATTGATTAAAGCAAAAGGAATTATATATATATATATATATATATATATATATATATATATATATATATATATATATATAATATAATATGCTATGGAGTTACCAACATGGGTCTTAATATGGGTCTGATTTTCTGAACTCGGTAATGGCTGCCGGTCACCTTTTTCCTTATCTTTAATCTATTCTCATCCTTATTCTTTCTTCTTGCCCTCATTGTCTTCCTATCGAATTTAAAGTCCAAAATTAAAAATTCAATGTCCATAACTCTAATTCGCTTCAATTTTCATCCACTATTACTCCTGCTGGTCATAGTACAGCAACACTTGCTATTTCATGTGATCTCACACAAATCATTGCTGAACCCCTGAATAGAAATAATTTCTACTGCCCCTAATTCCTCTGTTCTTCGCAACACTGATAGAACCTTGTGGTACTTTAAGTCAGCTAAATGGAGTGACTTACGGGACTTCTCTACAAGCTTTCCCTGGCGTGAATATTGTTTTATGTCGTCCTTATCTTCGTGCATTCCCAAAAAACGAAATTGTATGTCATTCACGTTCCCACCTCTGGTTCAATAAGGCTTCTGCTGATGGAATATCCTTGAAAAATAAATCTTATGTTAAATGGAAATCTAACAAAACGGTCGAGATTCATGTAGATTACGTTGATGATAAAAATACCTGCAATTAGATCTAAAAAGTTGTTGGAACAACAAAAATGCAATCAACTGGCTACATCTCCTTTGCGCAGTCGTAAATTTTGGTCTTTAGCTAAAGCCATAAGTAAAAACTTTGGAACACCTTCATTTCTCCCTATAACATATTTGACGGATAAGTAGTACCTAATCCTGTAGACAAAGCCAATCTTTCTGTAGATTTATTTGCATCAAACCCGTGTCTCAATGATTCTGGAAAAAATGTGCTCCTAGTCAATTCTTCTTCATGCGGTATGAAACCAGTTCATTTTCCCAGCTAATATCTCAAAGTGTTCACCCGAGGTAATATGCAGGCTTCAGTGTTTTAGACGTTTCAAAAACTTTTTTATACAATTTTCATTATGGTTACATCCTACCAAGTTTCCAAATAATGCTAAGCTCTTGTACACGGATACAGATAGTCTTATATACGCATTTTCGGTTCCTGATATCTATGAGTACATTAAAGAAGACATTGATAAATTCGATACATCTGATTATAGTCCGAAAATATCTTTGGAATTCCATTAGTAAATAAAAAGTCCCCGGCTTAATGAAAGATGAAAATCATGGCGAATTATGTTGGAATTTGTAGGACTTCGTGCAAAAATGTATGCTTACACTGTTGATGAAAAGTTGTAAAAAATCAAAGGGTTCTACCATGCAAGCGTCAAACAGATCACGATAAATGATTATAAACATATTTTGTTTGATGGTAACGTAATAAGGCGATATCAACATTTGATAAGGTCAAAGACATGATGTGTTTACAATCAAACAGAATAAAGTAATACTTAGTCCTTACGATGATAAACGATTAGTAAATTTCAATTTCACTGATACTAGACCTTGGGGATTTAACTTTACATAGCATTTTATTCTCTTCTGTTTCAGAAAAACAATAATTATGAGCAGTCTTGAAAACAAACTGCATGATGAACTATGGTACAGTAGTGATCAAATCTACAGAAAGTACCTGAAGCGTTCTTTGATGGGAAGTGTTCCTCTGAAAGCTTTGTATTGAATATATACAACATATTATTATTCCTGATGAGTGTTTTAACTGGTGTGCTATAAACTCAAAGTGTGCAAATGAAGTTATTATTAAGACATTATTTGATAAAAAATTAAATTAGACAATACCATTAAAAAGTTTTACAAAATTGTGCATTAATAAAGGTTACATTAACTTTTAATGAAGTTGATAAAATCTTAGATGATATGAATTTACTTGGTAACGTACCGCTTAAAATGTATGTATACAATTTATTATGGGGTGGTGATGATGATTCAACAAATGTTAAATCTACTTAGAATATTAATTCTGCTTATAAAGATACGTTATTTATTATAACTGAATGTATTGAGAAAGCAGCATATTATGCTAATTACAAATGCCTCGATATTTTGATTGAAATATTATTAGAACAAAACATTAACTATAAGTTTCAACCATGGGAAAACGAGGAACATCACAAAATTTATTACTGGATACTAGAAAACATCAATAAAGGTGAAACAAATTCAAATTCCTGCTTGGGATGGATGTGGACCAGATTCGGGAATATGGCCATCAAGTAATTTAAATGATTATAGAAGTACTTTAGGTTTACTATATAAGATGAAATTTTAAACATAATATTTACTGAACTAAAATAAAATACAATTTTTTTGTGTTTTATTTCATCTAAGAGCAAACATCCTTTGATACAAACTATATAACTAATATAAGTAATTTTATTCACAAATAACAGGTTATTAAACAATATCATCCTTATTGATCCATGATCTTTCATCCAATCCCCACCACTTTACGAATAACTTATTATTCTTGGGAAGCACTTTTTTCCACTAGGTACACATCAGGATACTTTGTTTTTCTAATTCATGTTCATAAAACCCCCAGTACAGGTTTTCCTTCATGTCTTCCAACAAGTAGGTGGTTGGGTTAGTAATGAACTTTCACAATCTTAAATAGTTCACTAGACCAATTGGGGGTGTATCCTTTAGCAAAATATTTTTAAATTTACTGATTCGTACTATGTCACCACAATATCGATTCCTATCAAATATTTTTATGTGAGTGTAAGCCTCTAGCTTTGTATGATTACCAACATCTTTGGGCTTCATTCCTAGTTCTATGCTTACGATTGTTATAATCCATCGTTATGGTATCAATTGTATCAATCCATTTGTATTTACCTTGCAGGCTGAATGACTTATATAGAGCACCTTTAATGGTTCTGATAACACGTTCAGCAATTGCAGCCTTCTTTGTGCTATAGGTGGAGTAATGGTTGACTTGATAACGCTGCATCTGTCTGCAAATTGTAGGTTTCCGGCCTTGTTTGAAGATTGTTTGCATGGCCTTGTAACTTCTGACCTGTTTTCGTTTTAATCCTTTAGTCCAGTATTTCGAAAAACAGTCGATAACCACTAATATACTTATAACCCTTATTTTGTTTGGCATATGTGTTAAATTCAGCTAAATCTGCTTGCCAAGATCATCAAAACCTCTAATTATTGTTCGCCTTCGTTTAAAATTTTTCGTGCAGGTTTGTGCAATTCGTTGACGAGTTGTAATTTGGACATGGTGCTAATTTATCACAATTTCTTTAAGTTGATGTAGTTTTTCCTCCAGCGCTAGATAAGCGTTAGCGTTTCCTTTAAAGCTTTCTGAACTGTTTGGAAATCAAAGGTATCCTTTACTTATAGCATCACCATCTTCTTCAGGGTCAGCCAACTGTGTCAAACGTTTCCATCCAAATCGAACCTTGTTGATAAATAGTATTGCTAGTGATGACATCTTGAGGATCTATGGGATGGCAACATTGCTGAGTCTCTTATTCTCAATATCAAATTGATTAGCATCAATCAGTTTAAACTGAGGGGTTAATTTCTTAATTGATACTGGACATGAACGTCCAAATTTGTCAAGGGCATTTTAGTTGTGATATGTCGACATCAATGCATTCTCATTTATATTGTTTAAAAAGCGGTTGTTGGTTTTCAATGTATCCATCTTCATATAGTTCTTCTACAATTGATATTGTCATTTACAACACCTGTGTTTCCCGCTAATTTTCTGCCCACAATACCTAGATCACGAATTAGTTCATGTATCATTCCAATATTTATATTCAATGGGTCTGTTTGTTAATTATCATAAAGGGTTTGATTATTTGTATACTTTTGCTGCGGCTTCCTCGAATCTGCACTTACGTCATAATCTCGCCTTACTACATTCGTAGCTTCAAATACTTCTATATTTTCTATCTGTTGACTTTACTAGATTTAAATTCATAAGCAGATCATATAAATCCCTTTATTGACACCATTATATCGTCTCCTTTAATTGTGATGGGGTATTACCAATTGTCCATTTGTCAGTTTTGGTATCATAGTGGACTCATATCAACACCTTCAGATCTCAAAATACGTTCAACATATATACGCGGCAATTCATTGCACTGCTCGAGAAATTCTTCTGAGATGGGTTCATTAGGAATCATCATCTACTAGGTTCTTCTTCTTCCTCTCAGTATTAATCTCCCGACGATGTTTCTAAGAAAGATGGAAGACTTGAATTTCTTTGAAAAACGGAAGCTGAGCTATGGACTAGTAGCACCCTTTCTTGAATCACCTAATGGAGTGAACCTGGGGTCCGTTGAACTTGAGCTAGCGGCTAGTGATAGTAGCGTGCTTCTTGGAAATATGAATACTGGTTTTTGGGTTTAACATCAATGACCTCCCTGTTTTTTATCGATTTTTTACTATTTCAGTTAGAGGTTCTATTAAAAACTACTTTCAAATGTTCTTTCATTATCAATGCGAGATTTAATACTGTTATACTTCTGCTGTATTATTTTACGAGCCTGAATAATTTTTTATTTAATATCATCTCCTTGTTGTCCATTGCGACAAACAGGTACCTTACCTTGAACAGGCAGCTGTTTACTAAACAGATAGCTGTTAATACCTAAACAGATCAGTTACTACTAAACTGCTGAACGGTTTGTATTATATATTTATATATTCATCAATGAATTTTATATAGCTGTTTTTAAACCATTATTATCAGTTACTACTCAGCAGTTTAAGGTATTATATATTATCAAATCTTTTCCTATAGCGACCATTATAGCATCCTTGTTTATGACATGAAACCAAACACGAAATGTCCCGAAACAATTTCATGCTTATGGTGGGACTTATGTGATCCTCATACACATGTTTTAGGTTTAATTCATCTTGCTCAAATAATATAATTAGATTCGCATTATCACGAATTAATTGCTTTGGAATTTTACTGTAAGTTTGAAAATAGAAACAGTCAATATCGTTATGCCTACCCATAGAAAAATATGCCCTTATGTTATTTTTTTCACAAGCGATATCATCGAAGATAAAAATAGAGTTTGATTTTGCACAATTAGGCTCAATCACATCTTGATTGTCGCTGAAGGTAAAGTAACCTATGTCCTTCATTGGAAGTAAGATTTCCTGTAAAAGTTTGTACTTGTTTTGATTCAATGACTTAGGTATACGTATACATGTTTAAAATTTCATTTATGATAAAGACTGAATTTCATTTTTTTACGCATTAGGAGTATTTTTTATATTTTGAATATAGAGTTTTCAATTATTTTTAATTTTTAACATCTTTCTTTTGAATTTACTAATTATTTTTCACTAATATGTATTTTCACTATAAATCGTGTAGAATAATAATTTTTTTATCGAATAAATGTTTCATTTTATGTTCTTTTGTTAAATATTTGGTGTTTAATTACACTGGACTTTTGTATTACATCTTTTCTTAGACATTTATTGATTTATTCTGTTAATCTTAATTATTTTGTATAGGATTTGCATATTGAATTCTATTAAGCAAATACAAATAAATGTTTTCAAATTAATGAATATTATTATTAAAATTATCATATTGTTATACATGCTATTATGATTTTTTACCAAAATTGTATTTAATCTTTAATTATTGCTTGTTTAGGTTATACAAAAATTGATTTTATGATTCTAAAGACTAATATTTTCTTCAGAAGTTATAATGTTTTTTTTTGTTTTTTTTTTTAAAAAAAAAAAAAAAAAAAAAAAAAAAACACATGACAATTCAATTATTAATTCTCAAACAAGATGATCAAGTTTCCATCAAAAATTATGTGTGGTTCATGATTCCTGATGAATACTTATTTAATTTTGCTGAAATAATAAATATTTTATAATGAATGATGCTTTAATGTAATCTTGAAGAATATACATTAGAAATATATTGATTTATTGCATGTTTAATTCATAAAATATTTCATTGTCTTTCATTAATCAAAAAAATTAAAAAGTATAATTCTTAATATAAATGATTTTAAAATTATTTTTTTTGATATCTTAAATAAAACAAAATTTTAATATTTTTATGTGAATTAATAATATTTTAAAAGATGTTTATATTAATATTTTTGTAGATATCATGAGTTATTATAAGCATGATTACTTTTAAAATGTTTATCTTTTTATTAGAACTCTAAAAAACTAATTATAATGTCCTTTGAATTTTTTTACTGTTAGTAAATGAATTTTTATACAAGTTATAAAATTTTGTAGATTTGAATATAAATACTATTACTTAGGACATTAACTATTTAGAAAGTATACTGAAAAACCTAATTTCTATTTAATAATTCATTGTGCTACAAAAAAATTTCATTCAAAATACAAATATTTTACTCAATAACTTAAGTTTAATCTAATAATAAAACTCATTATACAGTGTTTTTTAAATACTTATATGTCTTTATACAGTTTATTACATGAAATATTATTCTTAAATTTAATTGATTTTAAATCTAAATATACAAGTTAAAATTGTTTTATATCAAAAGTATATACATTAAAAATGCATAATTGTCAGCTACATTCTAACGATTATTGATTTTTTGCATAAAGAATTTTTGAATAAACAATGTGGTATTTTTAAGAAAACTTCACATCTAAACAAACAATTTTTAATAAAATCTTTCATATGAAGTTTATTGTTATAAAATAGTAATAATAATGGTTTATCAGAATTTTCTGGAACAGATTAGCTCAAATTAAATGGTTTATGTTAATGCTGTACAGATTTAAATTCTGCAGATTGTACCTATTCACTTTTCTTCAATTTTTATATACCAATGTAATGTTTCTATCAAACTTTTCAATACTTTGATACATGTAAAACTCTATTATTTTTTATATTATTTATGCAAGTGTTCTTACACTTGTTATTGCAAAAAACTATTAAACATAATTTCAGGTATAGCAAACAGCTATTATGCTTTGTCCTGCACAACATAAGATTAATGCTTTTATTAACAAAACGAAAGTACGTTTTTTTTTCTTATAAACCAATGACATTTTAATAACTGTTTATCGGTTTCTTCTTTTTTGAACCAATATTTATCAATTTGATTTTTGGTATCATTCACCTTTTCTTTCTCTTCTGATTACAAAATAACACTAATTGTTTTCATCATTTCTTTTTATGTTTAATATTTATTAACAACGTAAAATTTATGTGCTTATTTTTATAAACAGAAAATCTTATATCCATATAATTCTTTAAAAACAATAAAAAACAATAGTTTGGTTTTTGAAACTTGAATGTTTAGAAATTTTTTGTCATATTATAAAATCTATATACATTTTATAAATCAAATTTATTTTATTATTTTCTTAAACCAATGAAAGCATTTGTTTCAATTTAATTTTAATGAGCAGTCTATTTTCTCTAAACGATGTTTATCCATATTTAACTGCTTAATTTATTTGAAATATGTTATATCTTCAATAATTTATTCTCACTGAATTTATATGTAAAATGTGATTTCTGGGATACATGATATTTTTATAAACATATATATTTTATATTATCAATGTTCAAAACAATTGATTCTGACATTAAGCAGTTAACAAATCTTTCTTTTCAATGTGTTTGTCTTTAAATGTAATGCATGGAATTACTATAATGTATTTCCTGTTTATGAGAAATAACATTAATTTCTTTCAAAATGTATTTTTCTATTCATTTTTGTTTTCTTCACTTTCATCTCAACTTGCTGATTTATTAAGCAATTAAAATGTGTAATTGTAATTAAAACTACCACTTCTGATCACTTATAAACATGATCTCATACACCTGCAATTTATTAATACCTCTAAAATTTCTCTAACTATTTTCTATTCTCTTTTTTTCTTTGTTCTTAACATTATCATCTTTTTTAAATATTGTGTTCTACTCATTAACATATCCTAATCCATAAATTAAAACACCAATGAAACTTTTTCTAAAAACTACAAATGCATTTTTATTACAATTTCATTAATCTGGTGAATCATTTTAAACCTTATGCTGGTTAGTAAATTTTTTACAATATTATGTTTAAATAATGACTTTTCATCAATCATGATTTTGAATATTTTGTTTCTGAGCAACTATATCATCTTTTGTGGATGAAATAAACTAAACGAATTACAACATCTTTATTTATATATTACTATATTACAAAATAATTATAATTTTTCACTTCTCCGGTGAGTGACTGTACTGCACAATAGCATCATGGAGAATAAGACCATTCAACGATTCCATTATCGAAAGGTGTTAGAGATTCCATTTCAATGATGTCACTGTTGAGTTTTCATTTTGTTTAGAGCAGTCCATTACAAATACTGGACATGATTTGAATCGGAATAGTTGAATAATGCATCTTTATTGTCTCACCATAGTAATCGAATTTCAAAAATTTGATAGGTTATATTACTAGTTAACACTGTTCAAATGCATTGCTTCATATTATATTCAGATGTACTTTAATTTCTGATGTTAATGATCAAAATTTCCGCCCTTGACTTGTGTACTTTACCTTGTTGGAATGCAACAATTATCCAACGTGGTTTTCAGTTGCGTTGATATTGCCATATGTCTGAGGTTGCTTGTTTAAAGCAGGTAATTCATACAATCCCATTGTCGAAATGGAACAGTAATAATAAATTTTATGATTCTTCAAACAAGTTAGTTTTGCAGCATCACTAAGTTAAGTGTGTACTTTCCATTGAATTTTTAAGGTTATTGTTGCATCAACTTCACCATAACAGTTTGTATCGCTTCTAGATCAATTAAATTAACTCTTGACGCATATTCTGATAACGATAATCCTCCATTATTCCAAATATGTGTTCAATGGTATGCATACTGTAAAAGATTTTTCTGTTTTGCTCATCAAATTCTACTTGTAATGGTTCTTCATTCTTTGTGACCAAATGGTTTAGTGCTTTGCTTTTGCCGTATAATATGTCCCTTAAGCGTAGATGTTATGCTGGATTTTGCAAACATCCACTGACCACCTAACTCATAATGAATTTCTTCGAAAAGAAAGTTAAATTGTTGGTTAAGTTGCATGCTTTCTTCATCTTTGAGCTCAAGTTTACCTTCTATGTACAGAAAACTATCATAAGTAGCCGTAATTAGATCTGACTTTGAATTAAGATCGTATTTCTTCGGAAGGTCCATATTTAGAAGATCCATAGGAAGATAAATGTGAATATCTGATTTAATTATAGTATCATCAAAATGTTAAATTTGCCATTGTCTGTGAACTTTTAAACCAATTGACGTTAAAAGTATTTTCTGCAGATGTTAACCGCAATGAGGTTGATGACTAATTAATGACTTACTGTAGGGATGATGTCTTTTATACGAATTTTTGAAAGATGGAATTGGTCCTTTATTAATTCTCAGACCCATGTTCTTTTAGTTCTAAGCGTACTGTGAATGGTTCACTTTCACCAGTCTATTAATTCACCCTTTTTAGCCAAATTAATGTTATATTACTAATATGTCGGTGTTTACTTCTAAATATTTAGTATTGCTGGAGTTTATCTAGACGATAACCTGAACTGAAACGTCAATCTCTATAATACTTTAGGTTTCCCGTTTCGATAAGATCCCTTTTACTCTACGTGTAGATTAATTGTGTTTAGAATTTGGATGTCTAACGCAGATGTATGTGGTTCTAATATTTTAGACTCAAACAGTGATACAATTTCTTTAGTAAAATAAATCTCAAATGAACTGTTTATCTCATTTAATATTGTTTGCTCTAATTCTAAACTTTCTGTGGGTATCTTAGATTTTAGATAATCGCAATTTATCTAACTCATATGCACCGTGTGGAATATTAATCACTTGCAAATGAGATGGATGTTCTAAAATAAAATCTATCGTTGCCTGAATGTTTCTAATGCTGTTGTAACTAAAATCCAAATCCAATAACGTATTTCTTCCTCAAATCTAGCTCTATCGGTGGATAAAAGTGTAGCAATAAACACCTTCTAAACTGAATGTTATTGACATAACTGAGAAAATTTGATGTTGTATTGATTATTTATATAAAAATTGTAGCATAGGTGTCCAAATAATTGTATTAAATTCTTGATCTTGGTTGTAATTATAATAAATTTTACACAAGTAGTTAATCACTTCGTTTTGGTCGAAGATTACCGAAACTATCGTAATACCATACCTTTTACCACGCTTTTTGTAAAACCCAATGTACCTGGTCCCTTTGGCTATCTAAGTTAATAATTCCAGATTCATTTTTCCGTGGTAATTTAGGCATATTATCTCTCATAAAAATATCCTAAAGTAGGTACACTTTTGGTGTATTTCTTTAAATCAATATCGTTAACGGTCTTTCGGGTAATCTATTCAGTTTTTGAAACGGTTTAAGTATAATGCACCACCACCAGATTTGTTTGGTTTTAGATATAGTACACCTTTCTTATTCATAGCTATTGACGATTCCATCATGCGATTATGGCGCGATGTCTCTTCCTGCAATTTTTAGCATTTTAGCATCATTGACTGCTTTAGCAATTCCTGATGCACCAGCTAAAGCACCGATTGCTGATAATCCTGCGAATAACGGAATAGAAATGGTAAAACCCTCCTTGTTTAGGTAGAATTACTCTAGGAACTTAATGTTTCTTTCCTCCTAAATTTTTACCACACGTTTTGCCGTTGAAAGCGACTTTATTGTGTCTGAAATTTCCGTTAGGTTTAATTTTTTAGCTATTGTCTTCGTAAATGCAATAAATTTCCACCATTGCACTTCTTCTTCTTCATATTAGATCGACGTTTACACCCATTCCAATTTTCTTTGCTTTCATGATGGTACTGACTGCTAAAGCTGCAGTTCGTTCACCTAACGTTGCGTCTAATGATTTAAAGCGCTCCCAAGCTTTTTTGCAAAATTTTATCTGCTTTATGTCTACTAAATCTCGGTAATCTCTGCTGATATCATGAAGTTTGCACTGAGCATCTAATTGATTAATACCGGGGTCTTCTGTGCAGTCGTTTCTCTAATTTTGTACCAGGACCACAATACTGGTAACCGGTAAATGCAATTCAAACGGAAGTTTATTGATTAGAGTATTCACTAAACCACCCCACTCTTTGCTTCTTACTAACATTGTTTAACTAGATGGATAAAAGGGTATTTCTACCTAAATTGAAAAACAAACATAGTTATTTCTTTATTTAGTAAATGCTATACATTAGATAAAAGGACGATAATTCAATATTTCCATTAACATACAGTGTTATGTTATAAATTAATGCATACATCATCAATGCCTTTATAATGAATTCTTTCTCACGAAAACGACGGTAGTCAACAACTTGTTGTATGAACTTTTCATAAAAACAAGATTGTAAGATTCAAGAATTCCAATCTATAGCTTATTATATCCTTTAAATTGAATAGTTCTTCAACTATATGGCATTGAATGTGCAAGAACAGTTGTAGTTTTCTATCATAACAGTTTTCAAAATTCTGTCATATCCTTTAATCAATTCCCAATTGTAATAAATACCAAGATTGCTAGATAGAGATTCATAATGTTGATCATAGATATCTTCTTCTTCGTTTACATTGACCAATCAATTTTGTTTCAATTTCTTGAGATCGAAAATTGTAATTCTACATATGAATGCCATCTTAGAAGTTCATTCCATTCCTTCATATCCAACACTACATTATTATTACTTTGATCACAGTTACCACAATACGCACCACTGGTGCAAGGTTGAGGTGTGTACAATTTCCATATGTTTTGCATGATGAGTATCGTTCGATAGTTTATAATAAGTACAATCGATTAAGTATTAGCTGCTTGTTTATACACTTCATCCTTATATTGAAATGATGATGATGTCGTCAGTCTTAGGAAGAATAACCTTCATCGTGTT
>JARFJB010000469.1:45000-57500 GCA_036346205.1 Vesta saturnalis
AGAGCTTGTACCGAAAATAAATTGTTTCATATCGTATGAAGAAGAAGAGTTGACTAGGGCACATCTTTTCCAGAATCATTGAGACACGAGTTTGATGCAAATCCACAAAAACATTGGCTTTTATCAACAACTACCGATCCGTCAATAGATGTCAGGTGGAAATGAAGATGTTCCAAAGTTTTTACTAATTGGTTTAGCTAAAAACCAATATTTACGACTGTCTAAAGGAGATGTAGCTAGTTCATAGCATTTTCGTTGTTCGAACAACTTTTTAGTTTTAGTGATTTCACTTTTGTAGATATTTCTAAACGTATTACATGACTGTCGACCGATTTATTAGATTTCATAATGTAATATTTATTTTTAAGCATCAGCCTTATTGAACCAAGGTTGGGAACGTGAATGACCTATACGGTACTGTTTTTGGCAATATATGCAGGCTTCAGTGTTTTAGACGTTTCAAAAACTTTTTTATACAATTTTCATTATGGTTACATCCTACCAAGTTTCCAAATAATGCTAAGCTCTTGTACACGGATACAGATAGTCTTATATACGCATTTTCGGTTCCTGATATCTATGAGTACATTAAAGAAGACATTGATAAATTCGATACATCTGATTATAGTCCGAAAATATCTTTGGAATTCCATTAGTAAATAAAAAGTCCCCGGCTTAATGAAAGATGAAAATCATGGCGAATTATGTTGGAATTTGTAGGACTTCGTGCAAAAATGTATGCTTACACTGTTGATGAAAAGTTGTAAAAAATCAAAGGGTTCTACCATGCAAGCGTCAAACAGATCACGATAAATGATTATAAACATATTTTGTTTGATGGTAACGTAATAAGGCGATATCAACATTTGATAAGGTCAAAGACATGATGTGTTTACAATCAAACAGAATAAAGTAATACTTAGTCCTTACGATGATAAACGATTAGTAAATTTCAATTTCACTGATACTAGACCTTGGGGATTTAACTTTACATAGCATTTTATTCTCTTCTGTTTCAGAAAAACAATAATTATGAGCAGTCTTGAAAACAAACTGCATGATGAACTATGGTACAGTAGTGATCAAATCTACAGAAAGTACCTGAAGCGTTCTTTGATGGGAAGTGTTCCTCTGAAAGCTTTGTATTGAATATATACAACATATTATTATTCCTGATGAGTGTTTTAACTGGTGTGCTATAAACTCAAAGTGTGCAAATGAAGTTATTATTAAGACATTATTTGATAAAAAATTAAATTAGACAATACCATTAAAAAGTTTTACAAAATTGTGCATTAATAAAGGTTACATTAACTTTTAATGAAGTTGATAAAATCTTAGATGATATGAATTTACTTGGTAACGTACCGCTTAAAATGTATGTATACAATTTATTATGGGGTGGTGATGATGATTCAACAAATGTTAAATCTACTTAGAATATTAATTCTGCTTATAAAGATACGTTATTTATTATAACTGAATGTATTGAGAAAGCAGCATATTATGCTAATTACAAATGCCTCGATATTTTGATTGAAATATTATTAGAACAAAACATTAACTATAAGTTTCAACCATGGGAAAACGAGGAACATCACAAAATTTATTACTGGATACTAGAAAACATCAATAAAGGTGAAACAAATTCAAATTCCTGCTTGGGATGGATGTGGACCAGATTCGGGAATATGGCCATCAAGTAATTTAAATGATTATAGAAGTACTTTAGGTTTACTATATAAGATGAAATTTTAAACATAATATTTACTGAACTAAAATAAAATACAATTTTTTTGTGTTTTATTTCATCTAAGAGCAAACATCCTTTGATACAAACTATATAACTAATATAAGTAATTTTATTCACAAATAACAGGTTATTAAACAATATCATCCTTATTGATCCATGATCTTTCATCCAATCCCCACCACTTTACGAATAACTTATTATTCTTGGGAAGCACTTTTTTCCACTAGGTACACATCAGGATACTTTGTTTTTCTAATTCATGTTCATAAAACCCCCAGTACAGGTTTTCCTTCATGTCTTCCAACAAGTAGGTGGTTGGGTTAGTAATGAACTTTCACAATCTTAAATAGTTCACTAGACCAATTGGGGGTGTATCCTTTAGCAAAATATTTTTAAATTTACTGATTCGTACTATGTCACCACAATATCGATTCCTATCAAATATTTTTATGTGAGTGTAAGCCTCTAGCTTTGTATGATTACCAACATCTTTGGGCTTCATTCCTAGTTCTATGCTTACGATTGTTATAATCCATCGTTATGGTATCAATTGTATCAATCCATTTGTATTTACCTTGCAGGCTGAATGACTTATATAGAGCACCTTTAATGGTTCTGATAACACGTTCAGCAATTGCAGCCTTCTTTGTGCTATAGGTGGAGTAATGGTTGACTTGATAACGCTGCATCTGTCTGCAAATTGTAGGTTTCCGGCCTTGTTTGAAGATTGTTTGCATGGCCTTGTAACTTCTGACCTGTTTTCGTTTTAATCCTTTAGTCCAGTATTTCGAAAAACAGTCGATAACCACTAATATACTTATAACCCTTATTTTGTTTGGCATATGTGTTAAATTCAGCTAAATCTGCTTGCCAAGATCATCAAAACCTCTAATTATTGTTCGCCTTCGTTTAAAATTTTTCGTGCAGGTTTGTGCAATTCGTTGACGAGTTGTAATTTGGACATGGTGCTAATTTATCACAATTTCTTTAAGTTGATGTAGTTTTTCCTCCAGCGCTAGATAAGCGTTAGCGTTTCCTTTAAAGCTTTCTGAACTGTTTGGAAATCAAAGGTATCCTTTACTTATAGCATCACCATCTTCTTCAGGGTCAGCCAACTGTGTCAAACGTTTCCATCCAAATCGAACCTTGTTGATAAATAGTATTGCTAGTGATGACATCTTGAGGATCTATGGGATGGCAACATTGCTGAGTCTCTTATTCTCAATATCAAATTGATTAGCATCAATCAGTTTAAACTGAGGGGTTAATTTCTTAATTGATACTGGACATGAACGTCCAAATTTGTCAAGGGCATTTTAGTTGTGATATGTCGACATCAATGCATTCTCATTTATATTGTTTAAAAAGCGGTTGTTGGTTTTCAATGTATCCATCTTCATATAGTTCTTCTACAATTGATATTGTCATTTACAACACCTGTGTTTCCCGCTAATTTTCTGCCCACAATACCTAGATCACGAATTAGTTCATGTATCATTCCAATATTTATATTCAATGGGTCTGTTTGTTAATTATCATAAAGGGTTTGATTATTTGTATACTTTTGCTGCGGCTTCCTCGAATCTGCACTTACGTCATAATCTCGCCTTACTACATTCGTAGCTTCAAATACTTCTATATTTTCTATCTGTTGACTTTACTAGATTTAAATTCATAAGCAGATCATATAAATCCCTTTATTGACACCATTATATCGTCTCCTTTAATTGTGATGGGGTATTACCAATTGTCCATTTGTCAGTTTTGGTATCATAGTGGACTCATATCAACACCTTCAGATCTCAAAATACGTTCAACATATATACGCGGCAATTCATTGCACTGCTCGAGAAATTCTTCTGAGATGGGTTCATTAGGAATCATCATCTACTAGGTTCTTCTTCTTCCTCTCAGTATTAATCTCCCGACGATGTTTCTAAGAAAGATGGAAGACTTGAATTTCTTTGAAAAACGGAAGCTGAGCTATGGACTAGTAGCACCCTTTCTTGAATCACCTAATGGAGTGAACCTGGGGTCCGTTGAACTTGAGCTAGCGGCTAGTGATAGTAGCGTGCTTCTTGGAAATATGAATACTGGTTTTTGGGTTTAACATCAATGACCTCCCTGTTTTTTATCGATTTTTTACTATTTCAGTTAGAGGTTCTATTAAAAACTACTTTCAAATGTTCTTTCATTATCAATGCGAGATTTAATACTGTTATACTTCTGCTGTATTATTTTACGAGCCTGAATAATTTTTTATTTAATATCATCTCCTTGTTGTCCATTGCGACAAACAGGTACCTTACCTTGAACAGGCAGCTGTTTACTAAACAGATAGCTGTTAATACCTAAACAGATCAGTTACTACTAAACTGCTGAACGGTTTGTATTATATATTTATATATTCATCAATGAATTTTATATAGCTGTTTTTAAACCATTATTATCAGTTACTACTCAGCAGTTTAAGGTATTATATATTATCAAATCTTTTCCTATAGCGACCATTATAGCATCCTTGTTTATGACATGAAACCAAACACGAAATGTCCCGAAACAATTTCATGCTTATGGTGGGACTTATGTGATCCTCATACACATGTTTTAGGTTTAATTCATCTTGCTCAAATAATATAATTAGATTCGCATTATCACGAATTAATTGCTTTGGAATTTTACTGTAAGTTTGAAAATAGAAACAGTCAATATCGTTATGCCTACCCATAGAAAAATATGCCCTTATGTTATTTTTTTCACAAGCGATATCATCGAAGATAAAAATAGAGTTTGATTTTGCACAATTAGGCTCAATCACATCTTGATTGTCGCTGAAGGTAAAGTAACCTATGTCCTTCATTGGAAGTAAGATTTCCTGTAAAAGTTTGTACTTGTTTTGATTCAATGACTTAGGTATACGTATACATGTTTAAAATTTCATTTATGATAAAGACTGAATTTCATTTTTTTACGCATTAGGAGTATTTTTTATATTTTGAATATAGAGTTTTCAATTATTTTTAATTTTTAACATCTTTCTTTTGAATTTACTAATTATTTTTCACTAATATGTATTTTCACTATAAATCGTGTAGAATAATAATTTTTTTATCGAATAAATGTTTCATTTTATGTTCTTTTGTTAAATATTTGGTGTTTAATTACACTGGACTTTTGTATTACATCTTTTCTTAGACATTTATTGATTTATTCTGTTAATCTTAATTATTTTGTATAGGATTTGCATATTGAATTCTATTAAGCAAATACAAATAAATGTTTTCAAATTAATGAATATTATTATTAAAATTATCATATTGTTATACATGCTATTATGATTTTTTACCAAAATTGTATTTAATCTTTAATTATTGCTTGTTTAGGTTATACAAAAATTGATTTTATGATTCTAAAGACTAATATTTTCTTCAGAAGTTATAATGTTTTTTTTTGTTTTTTTTTTTAAAAAAAAAAAAAAAAAAAAAAAAAAAACACATGACAATTCAATTATTAATTCTCAAACAAGATGATCAAGTTTCCATCAAAAATTATGTGTGGTTCATGATTCCTGATGAATACTTATTTAATTTTGCTGAAATAATAAATATTTTATAATGAATGATGCTTTAATGTAATCTTGAAGAATATACATTAGAAATATATTGATTTATTGCATGTTTAATTCATAAAATATTTCATTGTCTTTCATTAATCAAAAAAATTAAAAAGTATAATTCTTAATATAAATGATTTTAAAATTATTTTTTTTGATATCTTAAATAAAACAAAATTTTAATATTTTTATGTGAATTAATAATATTTTAAAAGATGTTTATATTAATATTTTTGTAGATATCATGAGTTATTATAAGCATGATTACTTTTAAAATGTTTATCTTTTTATTAGAACTCTAAAAAACTAATTATAATGTCCTTTGAATTTTTTTACTGTTAGTAAATGAATTTTTATACAAGTTATAAAATTTTGTAGATTTGAATATAAATACTATTACTTAGGACATTAACTATTTAGAAAGTATACTGAAAAACCTAATTTCTATTTAATAATTCATTGTGCTACAAAAAAATTTCATTCAAAATACAAATATTTTACTCAATAACTTAAGTTTAATCTAATAATAAAACTCATTATACAGTGTTTTTTAAATACTTATATGTCTTTATACAGTTTATTACATGAAATATTATTCTTAAATTTAATTGATTTTAAATCTAAATATACAAGTTAAAATTGTTTTATATCAAAAGTATATACATTAAAAATGCATAATTGTCAGCTACATTCTAACGATTATTGATTTTTTGCATAAAGAATTTTTGAATAAACAATGTGGTATTTTTAAGAAAACTTCACATCTAAACAAACAATTTTTAATAAAATCTTTCATATGAAGTTTATTGTTATAAAATAGTAATAATAATGGTTTATCAGAATTTTCTGGAACAGATTAGCTCAAATTAAATGGTTTATGTTAATGCTGTACAGATTTAAATTCTGCAGATTGTACCTATTCACTTTTCTTCAATTTTTATATACCAATGTAATGTTTCTATCAAACTTTTCAATACTTTGATACATGTAAAACTCTATTATTTTTTATATTATTTATGCAAGTGTTCTTACACTTGTTATTGCAAAAAACTATTAAACATAATTTCAGGTATAGCAAACAGCTATTATGCTTTGTCCTGCACAACATAAGATTAATGCTTTTATTAACAAAACGAAAGTACGTTTTTTTTTCTTATAAACCAATGACATTTTAATAACTGTTTATCGGTTTCTTCTTTTTTGAACCAATATTTATCAATTTGATTTTTGGTATCATTCACCTTTTCTTTCTCTTCTGATTACAAAATAACACTAATTGTTTTCATCATTTCTTTTTATGTTTAATATTTATTAACAACGTAAAATTTATGTGCTTATTTTTATAAACAGAAAATCTTATATCCATATAATTCTTTAAAAACAATAAAAAACAATAGTTTGGTTTTTGAAACTTGAATGTTTAGAAATTTTTTGTCATATTATAAAATCTATATACATTTTATAAATCAAATTTATTTTATTATTTTCTTAAACCAATGAAAGCATTTGTTTCAATTTAATTTTAATGAGCAGTCTATTTTCTCTAAACGATGTTTATCCATATTTAACTGCTTAATTTATTTGAAATATGTTATATCTTCAATAATTTATTCTCACTGAATTTATATGTAAAATGTGATTTCTGGGATACATGATATTTTTATAAACATATATATTTTATATTATCAATGTTCAAAACAATTGATTCTGACATTAAGCAGTTAACAAATCTTTCTTTTCAATGTGTTTGTCTTTAAATGTAATGCATGGAATTACTATAATGTATTTCCTGTTTATGAGAAATAACATTAATTTCTTTCAAAATGTATTTTTCTATTCATTTTTGTTTTCTTCACTTTCATCTCAACTTGCTGATTTATTAAGCAATTAAAATGTGTAATTGTAATTAAAACTACCACTTCTGATCACTTATAAACATGATCTCATACACCTGCAATTTATTAATACCTCTAAAATTTCTCTAACTATTTTCTATTCTCTTTTTTTCTTTGTTCTTAACATTATCATCTTTTTTAAATATTGTGTTCTACTCATTAACATATCCTAATCCATAAATTAAAACACCAATGAAACTTTTTCTAAAAACTACAAATGCATTTTTATTACAATTTCATTAATCTGGTGAATCATTTTAAACCTTATGCTGGTTAGTAAATTTTTTACAATATTATGTTTAAATAATGACTTTTCATCAATCATGATTTTGAATATTTTGTTTCTGAGCAACTATATCATCTTTTGTGGATGAAATAAACTAAACGAATTACAACATCTTTATTTATATATTACTATATTACAAAATAATTATAATTTTTCACTTCTCCGGTGAGTGACTGTACTGCACAATAGCATCATGGAGAATAAGACCATTCAACGATTCCATTATCGAAAGGTGTTAGAGATTCCATTTCAATGATGTCACTGTTGAGTTTTCATTTTGTTTAGAGCAGTCCATTACAAATACTGGACATGATTTGAATCGGAATAGTTGAATAATGCATCTTTATTGTCTCACCATAGTAATCGAATTTCAAAAATTTGATAGGTTATATTACTAGTTAACACTGTTCAAATGCATTGCTTCATATTATATTCAGATGTACTTTAATTTCTGATGTTAATGATCAAAATTTCCGCCCTTGACTTGTGTACTTTACCTTGTTGGAATGCAACAATTATCCAACGTGGTTTTCAGTTGCGTTGATATTGCCATATGTCTGAGGTTGCTTGTTTAAAGCAGGTAATTCATACAATCCCATTGTCGAAATGGAACAGTAATAATAAATTTTATGATTCTTCAAACAAGTTAGTTTTGCAGCATCACTAAGTTAAGTGTGTACTTTCCATTGAATTTTTAAGGTTATTGTTGCATCAACTTCACCATAACAGTTTGTATCGCTTCTAGATCAATTAAATTAACTCTTGACGCATATTCTGATAACGATAATCCTCCATTATTCCAAATATGTGTTCAATGGTATGCATACTGTAAAAGATTTTTCTGTTTTGCTCATCAAATTCTACTTGTAATGGTTCTTCATTCTTTGTGACCAAATGGTTTAGTGCTTTGCTTTTGCCGTATAATATGTCCCTTAAGCGTAGATGTTATGCTGGATTTTGCAAACATCCACTGACCACCTAACTCATAATGAATTTCTTCGAAAAGAAAGTTAAATTGTTGGTTAAGTTGCATGCTTTCTTCATCTTTGAGCTCAAGTTTACCTTCTATGTACAGAAAACTATCATAAGTAGCCGTAATTAGATCTGACTTTGAATTAAGATCGTATTTCTTCGGAAGGTCCATATTTAGAAGATCCATAGGAAGATAAATGTGAATATCTGATTTAATTATAGTATCATCAAAATGTTAAATTTGCCATTGTCTGTGAACTTTTAAACCAATTGACGTTAAAAGTATTTTCTGCAGATGTTAACCGCAATGAGGTTGATGACTAATTAATGACTTACTGTAGGGATGATGTCTTTTATACGAATTTTTGAAAGATGGAATTGGTCCTTTATTAATTCTCAGACCCATGTTCTTTTAGTTCTAAGCGTACTGTGAATGGTTCACTTTCACCAGTCTATTAATTCACCCTTTTTAGCCAAATTAATGTTATATTACTAATATGTCGGTGTTTACTTCTAAATATTTAGTATTGCTGGAGTTTATCTAGACGATAACCTGAACTGAAACGTCAATCTCTATAATACTTTAGGTTTCCCGTTTCGATAAGATCCCTTTTACTCTACGTGTAGATTAATTGTGTTTAGAATTTGGATGTCTAACGCAGATGTATGTGGTTCTAATATTTTAGACTCAAACAGTGATACAATTTCTTTAGTAAAATAAATCTCAAATGAACTGTTTATCTCATTTAATATTGTTTGCTCTAATTCTAAACTTTCTGTGGGTATCTTAGATTTTAGATAATCGCAATTTATCTAACTCATATGCACCGTGTGGAATATTAATCACTTGCAAATGAGATGGATGTTCTAAAATAAAATCTATCGTTGCCTGAATGTTTCTAATGCTGTTGTAACTAAAATCCAAATCCAATAACGTATTTCTTCCTCAAATCTAGCTCTATCGGTGGATAAAAGTGTAGCAATAAACACCTTCTAAACTGAATGTTATTGACATAACTGAGAAAATTTGATGTTGTATTGATTATTTATATAAAAATTGTAGCATAGGTGTCCAAATAATTGTATTAAATTCTTGATCTTGGTTGTAATTATAATAAATTTTACACAAGTAGTTAATCACTTCGTTTTGGTCGAAGATTACCGAAACTATCGTAATACCATACCTTTTACCACGCTTTTTGTAAAACCCAATGTACCTGGTCCCTTTGGCTATCTAAGTTAATAATTCCAGATTCATTTTTCCGTGGTAATTTAGGCATATTATCTCTCATAAAAATATCCTAAAGTAGGTACACTTTTGGTGTATTTCTTTAAATCAATATCGTTAACGGTCTTTCGGGTAATCTATTCAGTTTTTGAAACGGTTTAAGTATAATGCACCACCACCAGATTTGTTTGGTTTTAGATATAGTACACCTTTCTTATTCATAGCTATTGACGATTCCATCATGCGATTATGGCGCGATGTCTCTTCCTGCAATTTTTAGCATTTTAGCATCATTGACTGCTTTAGCAATTCCTGATGCACCAGCTAAAGCACCGATTGCTGATAATCCTGCGAATAACGGAATAGAAATGGTAAAACCCTCCTTGTTTAGGTAGAATTACTCTAGGAACTTAATGTTTCTTTCCTCCTAAATTTTTACCACACGTTTTGCCGTTGAAAGCGACTTTATTGTGTCTGAAATTTCCGTTAGGTTTAATTTTTTAGCTATTGTCTTCGTAAATGCAATAAATTTCCACCATTGCACTTCTTCTTCTTCATATTAGATCGACGTTTACACCCATTCCAATTTTCTTTGCTTTCATGATGGTACTGACTGCTAAAGCTGCAGTTCGTTCACCTAACGTTGCGTCTAATGATTTAAAGCGCTCCCAAGCTTTTTTGCAAAATTTTATCTGCTTTATGTCTACTAAATCTCGGTAATCTCTGCTGATATCATGAAGTTTGCACTGAGCATCTAATTGATTAATACCGGGGTCTTCTGTGCAGTCGTTTCTCTAATTTTGTACCAGGACCACAATACTGGTAACCGGTAAATGCAATTCAAACGGAAGTTTATTGATTAGAGTATTCACTAAACCACCCCACTCTTTGCTTCTTACTAACATTGTTTAACTAGATGGATAAAAGGGTATTTCTACCTAAATTGAAAAACAAACATAGTTATTTCTTTATTTAGTAAATGCTATACATTAGATAAAAGGACGATAATTCAATATTTCCATTAACATACAGTGTTATGTTATAAATTAATGCATACATCATCAATGCCTTTATAATGAATTCTTTCTCACGAAAACGACGGTAGTCAACAACTTGTTGTATGAACTTTTCATAAAAACAAGATTGTAAGATTCAAGAATTCCAATCTATAGCTTATTATATCCTTTAAATTGAATAGTTCTTCAACTATATGGCATTGAATGTGCAAGAACAGTTGTAGTTTTCTATCATAACAGTTTTCAAAATTCTGTCATATCCTTTAATCAATTCCCAATTGTAATAAATACCAAGATTGCTAGATAGAGATTCATAATGTTGATCATAGATATCTTCTTCTTCGTTTACATTGACCAATCAATTTTGTTTCAATTTCTTGAGATCGAAAATTGTAATTCTACATATGAATGCCATCTTAGAAGTTCATTCCATTCCTTCATATCCAACACTACATTATTATTACTTTGATCACAGTTACCACAATACGCACCACTGGTGCAAGGTTGAGGTGTGTACAATTTCCATATGTTTTGCATGATGAGTATCGTTCGATAGTTTATAATAAGTACAATCGATTAAGTATTAGCTGCTTGTTTATACACTTCATCCTTATATTGAAATGATGATGATGTCGTCAGTCTTAGGAAGAATAACCTTCATCGTGTTTCTTCATTTTACTACTACTACTACCATCACTATTTTGACAGCACCAACAACAAAATGTTAAATTATTATTCAGTTACTGCAATGATGTATATATAACGGTGAACTTCTGAGTTTGGATCGTTCCAGAAATGATTTTATTGCCTTGCATGACTTTACTTGCTCACAATTTCACTATGACTAAACACTGTTTAAGAATTCTAGTTAGTATTTCAATTTTACATATGGTAGGTGCTACTATTAAAGAAAATGTTGTTTGTTGTTTTAGCTGCACCCAAACTACTTATAAACACATCCTTTTTTAGAGTGTTTTAAATTCTTCAATTCGTGTTTCTTTCTTTGAATACATAAAAGCGTTCCGGTAATACACATTTAAAATCACCGTTTCTATCACTATACGTTCACCGTACTTAGTATTAATTATCTATATTCGTTACTTTATACTTTCTCGATATATATCAGACGCATTTTAAAGGGTTTGCAATAGGTGCTTTGGTTTAACCCTGTTAATTCCATATTTAACAATTACGAGTTGCAGACTGATCTCAACATACAGCTCGCTGCAGTTTATATAAGAAATATGCCCTTGACTACATATTACAACATGTTTAAACTTGTAAATACCTTTTGACCTTGACTAGAAATGAATATGATGAGGATAGCTCAAAATTTATATTTCCCTGAAAGTTTAACCTTGAAAATTCTATTCTTAGATTTATGATTACCTTGCAATTTCTATTTTTAGCTTTTCACCTTGACCTTTTATATTTCTAAGAAAATGTCACACCATAGGTCAATAATCTTTGACCTTGAAAACTATTTTAAATTTATGATTACCTTGCAACTTCTATTTTAGCTTTGACCTTGACCAGGTCCAAATTTTAAATTTCCTCTAAGTTGACCTTGAAAAGAACTCCAAAAGCTTTCGTTTTCACCACCAGAGGACTGACCTTGAACTGGTCAACAACCGGCCCCATATTACTACACGGACACGGATACGGAGCGGTTGACACGGACACCACATCGACACCGACACCGACACCACACAGACACTGACTGACACAGACACAGAC
>JARFJB010000469.1:60000-68265 GCA_036346205.1 Vesta saturnalis
TATCAGTTTCAGTTTCTGGAACATCGGGCATTTTTTGTAAAACTTACTGCGGTGAAAATGGAACAATGCACAACTACGAGGCCCGGATTTTATGATGCTATCAAACTTATTGATAGCAGATTTAAATAAACTTGGAAATTCGAACTTCAGTATAAATTCTTTATTCTTTTGTTTCCAATCATTTAAAGGTCGCTGTTTTAAATGGAGCAAAAAAGACGACATCCAGTGGTTGCAGCAAATGAGTGGAGTTCGGTGGAAGTAACACAATTGTATGTTGTTAGCGTCACACAGGTACAGTACATGTAGTGACATATGGCTTGCTAAATTGTCACCAATGACGACTTGTTTGCCAGTTAATTTATGAAAATAAAGGATGAGAAGCTTGTGGAACCAGTCATACCACCAAACCAGCCTGACTTAGTCTTATTGTACATAGCATGGTCCGATGCTCATTCAATCGATGTTGGGTATAAGTGGGTAGATTTTCACACAACGTACGGGGGAATAAAAATCCATATGCACTAATTGAAATCATCGCCGATGTGTTCTGTTTGCTGGAGTCCATAATTCTTCTTACCCGTTTGGACCCACGGCGACACGGGACCTTAAAGTTTTGAATAAGTTTACCTACCTAAGATATGATCAATAAATAAATAAATTCGGATACGATTACTCATTTTTACCCTTCCAGGATCATGAGTCAGGTTTGTGTCGTCATAGTTAGGTATGTTTGAAGGATCCAAATCTTCCAAAGTGTAAATTTTCGAAATAATAATGATTGACAGTGGTTCTATATTTTCTATAGATCTTTTAATATTTTGCGCAAACCTTTCTGTGAAAATTATGTGTCGGATATTGAATTTATAAGATCATTCTATGTCTGGTAGGTTATTTTGACAACATTTTACTTTTTCTCCTCTTTTAACTGAATAGTTCTTGACTAATATCCGTATATCGTATCTAGTAATGAGAAATCCCCATTCACTGAATTGGGTTATTGCAGTTGTAATTATATCTTCACCATATTTGTTTAGAGCAGGTTGTCCTCCATGATCTTTACTTTTATGGGTTTTTACTTTATCATGGAATGCTCATTTTGGAATGTTATTAATATCTAGGCCACTCTCTCTAAAGTTTTTTCCTAATATCGTTAACAGCCTTTATGAATGTTTCATCCGTATAATTTTTGAAATTTGATCCAATTTTCTTTTTGTAACGTCTAACTACTGTGTCCGACTTCGCCCCACTAAACGACATGTTTTTAAAAACTGATTTAAATAAAAAAACCGGAGTTTTCTTGTTCCAATTTTTTTTTAATTCATGCACAATACATACTATGAATTATGTTAGACGTAATAGTATATTACGTAATAAGTGTTGTAAAAGGCATATTACGCACGAATGGAAAAATTATGCATGCAGCCTACTGATAATCGATTCCAAGAGCTTGTACCGAAAATAAATTGTTTCATATCGTATGAAGAAGAAGAGTTGACTAGGGCACATCTTTTCCAGAATCATTGAGACACGAGTTTGATGCAAATCCACAAAAACATTGGCTTTTATCAACAACTACCGATCCGTCAATAGATGTCAGGTGGAAATGAAGATGTTCCAAAGTTTTTACTAATTGGTTTAGCTAAAAACCAATATTTACGACTGTCTAAAGGAGATGTAGCTAGTTCATAGCATTTTCGTTGTTCGAACAACTTTTTAGTTTTAGTGATTTCACTTTTGTAGATATTTCTAAACGTATTACATGACTGTCGACCGATTTATTAGATTTCATAATGTAATATTTATTTTTAAGCATCAGCCTTATTGAACCAAGGTTGGGAACGTGAATGACCTATACGGTACTGTTCAGATTTATGAGTAGTAGTATTGAAAAGTTATCATACTATTTGGAAAACAGTAAAAAAATTATTACCAGAGCTAATTGTAACAATGAAGAAGAATATTCTTTACTAGTTCGCAAAGGTGTGTTTCCTTATGAGTGTATTGATACTTTGGATAAATTAGACGAAACCAAGCTACCTCCCAAGGAAGCGTTTTTTAGTCATCTTAATAATGAAGGAATCAATGTCAGTTTTGCACATGGGGTTAATGTTTGGAACCAATTTCATATTAGATCGTTAGCAGAGTACTCAGATTTGTATTTAAAAACGGACGTTCTACTTTTAGCTGATATTTTCAAAAATTTTCGGCAAACTTGTTTAAGTACTTACAAACTTCATCCTCTGCACTATTGTACAGCCCCCGGTTTAGCATTCGATGCTATGCTTAAAATTACACAAGTAAAGTTAGAACCATTTACTGATATTGATATGCTAATGTTTATTGAAAGAGGAATTAGAGGTGGTGTGGCTCAATGTTCTAATCGGTATGCTAAAGCTAACAATAAGTACATGGGTGAAAAATTTGATCCCACCTCCGAAAGTGTGTATTTAATGTACTACGACGTAAATAACTTATATGGGGCAACCATGTCAGAATTTTTACCATTTGGCGATTTTTCTTTTGTGGATAATGTTGAAACTTTGGATTTAATAAACCATCTTGATGATTCGGAAATTTGGTTACATAATCGAGTGTGATTTAGACTATCCCATAGAATTACATGAGAGTCACAGTGATCTACCATTGGCACCCGAACATATGGTTCCACCCGTACCTAATTTAAATTCTAAAATAAAAAAATTATTGCTTACATTGTATCCAAAACGTAATTACGTAATTCATTTCAGAAATTTGAAAGTATATTTAAAATATGGATTAAAGTTTGTAAAAGTGCATCGTATATTACGTTTTCAGCAATCACCATCTCAAAATGAATTTGACAAAAATTTTTATAAATTAATGATTAATAGTGTTTTTGGAAAACATGGAAAATGTACGTAAATATAAGGATATGCGTTTAGTAACAAAATGGGATGGTCGCTATGGTACTCATGCGTACATATCAAAACCAAATTTTCATAGTTGTACAATATTTAGCAATGATATGCTCATCATTCAAATGAACAAGCTGGAAGTATATCTAAATAAACCCATATATGCAGGCTTCAGTGTTTTAGACGTTTCAATAACTTTTTTATAAAATTTTCATTATGGTTACATCCTACCTAAGTTTCCAAATAATGCCAAGCTCTTGTACACAGATACAGATAGTCTTATATACGCATTTTCGGTTCCTGATATCTATGAGTACACTAAAGAAGACATTGATAAATTCGATACATCTGACTATAGTCCTGAAAATATCTTTGGAATTACATTAGTAAATAAAAAAGTCCCCGGCTTAATGGATGATGAAAATCATGGCGCAATTATGTTGGAATTTGTAGGACTTCGTGCAAAAATTTATGCTTACAATATTGATAAAAAAGTTGCAAGCGTCAAACAGATCACGATAAATGATTATAAACATGTTTTGTTTGATGGTAACGTAATAAGGCTATATCAACATTTGATAAGGTCAAAGAGACATGATGTGTTTACAATCAAACAGAATAAAGTAATACTTAGTCCTTACGATGATAAACGATTAGTAAATTTCAATTTCACTGATACTAGACCTTGGGGATTTAACTTTACATAGCATTTTATTCCTCTTCTGTTTCAGAAAACAACAATTATGAGCAGTCTCGAAAACAAACTGCATGATGAACTATGATACAGTAGTGATCAAATCTACAGAAAGTACCTGAAGCGTTCTTTGATGGGGGAGTGTTCCTCTGAAAGCTTTGTATTGAATATATTACAACATATTATTATTCCTGATGAGTGTTTTAACTGGTGTGCTATAAATTCAAAGTGTGCAAATAAAGTTATTATTAAGACACTATTTGATAAGAAAATTAAATTAGACAATAGCATTAAAACTTTTACAAAAGTGTGCATTAATAAAGGTTACAATTCATTAACTTTTAATGAAGTTGATAAAATCTTAGATGATATGAATTTACTTGGTAACGTACCGCTTAAAATGTATGTATACAATTTATTATGGGGTGGTGATGATGATTCAACAAATGTTAAATCTAGCTTAGAGAATATTAATTCTGCTTACAAAGATACGTTATTTATTATAACTGAATGTATTGAGAAAGCAGCATATTATGCTAATTACAGGTGCCTCGATATTTTGATTGAAATATTATTAGAACAAAATATTAACTATAAGTTTCAACCATGGGAAAATGAGGAACATCACAAAATTTTCAACTGGATATTAGAAAACATTCATAAAGGTGAAACAAATACAAATTCCTGTTTAGGATGGACCTGTGGACCAGATTCAGGAATATGGCCCTCAAGTAATTTAAATGATTATAGAAGTACATTGGGTTTACCATATAAGGTAATGAAATTTTAGGAAACATTTTTTACGTAATATTTACTGAACTAAAATAAAATACAGTTTTTTTTATGTATGTTTTATTTCATCCAAAAGCAAACATCCTTTGATACAAACTATATAACTAATATAAGTAATATATTGCACAAATAACAAGTTATTAAACAATATCATTCTTATTTATCCATGATCTTTCATCCAATTTCCACCACTTTACGAATAACTTATTATTCTGGAACGAAGCACTTTTTCCACAAGGTACACATCGGGATACTTTGTTTTCTTCAATTCATGTTCATAAAAGCCTCCCAGTACAGGCTTTTCTTTCATGTCTTCCAACAAGTAGGTGGTTGGGTTAGTAATGTGAACTTTCACAATTTTAAATAGTTCACTAGACCAATTGGGGGTGTATCCTTTAGCAAAAATACTTTTAAATTTACTGATTCGTACTGTCACCAACACAATATAGATTCCGATCAAATATTTTTATGTGAGTGTAAGCCTGCAGCTTTATATGATTATCAACATCTTTGGGCTTCACTCCGGTAGTTCTATGCTTACGATTGTTATAATCCATCGTTATGGTATCAATTCTATCAATCCATTTGTATTTACCTTGCAGGCTGAATGACTTATATAGAGCACCTTTAATGGTTTTGATAACACGTTCAGCAATTGCAGCCTTCTTTGTACTATTGGTGGAGTAATGGTTGACTCCATAACGCTGCATTAATTTAGTGAAATACTCATTGTAGAATTCTTTTCCTGCATTTGTCTGCAAATTTTTAGGTTTCCGGCCTTGTTTGAAGATTGTTTGCATGGCTTTGCTAACTTCCTGACCTGTCTTCGTTTTTAATCTTTTAGTCCACAAGTATTTCGAAAACAGTCGATAACCACTAATATATACTTATAACCCTTATTTTGTTTGGCATATGTGTTAAATTCAGCTAAATCTGCTTGCCAAAGATCATCAAAACCTTTAATTATTGTTCGCCTTCGTTTAAAAATTTTTCGTGCAGGTTTGTGCAATTCGTTAACGAGTTGTAATTTGGACATGGTGCTAATTTATCAACAATTTCTTTAAATTGATGTAGTTTTTCCTCCAGCGCTAGATAAGCGTTAGCGTTTCCATGAAAAGCTTTCTGAACTGCTTGTAAACAGAAATCAAGGTATCCTTTTACTTATAGCATTACCATCTTCTTCAGGGTCAACCAACTGTGTCAAACGATTTCCATCCGAATCGAACCTTGTAGATAAATAGTATTGCTTAGTGATGACATCTTGATGATCTATGGAATCGGCCACATTGCTGAGTCCCTTATTCTCAATATCAAATTGATTAGCATCAATCAGTTTAAACTGAGGGGTTAGTTTCTTGAATTGATACTGGACATATGAACGTCCAAATTTGTCAAGGCGTATTTTAGTTGTGATCTGACGACATCAATGCATTCTCATTTATATTGTTTAAAAAGCGGTTGTTCGGTTTTCAATGTATCCATCTTCATATAGTTCTTCTACAATTGATATTGTCATTTACAACACCTGTGTTTCCCGCTAATGTTTCTGCCCACAATACCTCCAGATCACGAATTAGTTCATGTATATCATTCCAATATTTATATTCAATGGGTCTGTTTGTTAATTCCTTAAAAAACATAGCTCCACCTCCTCCTTGGTTGTGGTGGGTGATGATGATGACAGCAAGGGTTTGATTATTTGTGTATACTTTCTGCTGCGGTTTCCTCGAATCTGTGCACTTACGTCATAATCTCGCCTTACTACATTCGTAGCTTCAAAATACTTCTATATTTTTTCTATCTGTTGACTTTACTAGACTTAAATCGGGTTCATTCATAATAAGCAGATTATATAATCCTAGAGTCCCTTTACACGGGACACCTTTAATAATTACATCGTCTCCTTTAATTGTGACGGGCGTATTACCAATTGTCCATTTGTCAGTTTTGGTATCACAGTGGACTTTATACGCATGATCAATATCACCTTCAGCATTCTTCAAAATACGTTCAACATATATACGCGGCGATTCATTGTACTGTTCGAGAAATTCTTCTGAGATGGGTTCATTATGGGAATAATCTGTAATACTAGGCGGTTTTTCTTCTTCCTCCCCAGTATTAATCTCTCCCACGACGGGTGTATCTAAGAAAGATGGAAGACTTGGGGGAGGATTTCTTTGAAAACACGGACGCTGAGCTAGTGGACTAGTAGCACCCTTTCTTGAATCACCTAATGGAGTGAGGCATGGGGTCCGTTGAACTTGAACTAGCAGACTAGTGGGGATAGTAGCGTGCTTTCTTGGAAATATGAATACAGGTGGTTTTTTGGGTTTAACATCAATTAAGATAAGTATTTCTTCGGAAGGTCCATATTTAGAAGATCCATAGGGAAGATAAGTGTGAATATCTGATTTAATTATAGTATCATCAAAATGTACGTTTTGAAACATGTTTAATGATTCGGCCATTGTCAGTGAGAACTTTTAAACCAATTGGTGTTAAAAAGTGTTTTTCTGTAGATGTTAACCGCAATGAGGGTTGATGACTAATGAATGACTTACTGTAGGGATGATGTCTTTTATTATTAAATTTTTGAAAGATGGAATTGGTCCTTCATTAATTCTCAGGCCCATGTTCTTTTAGTTCTAAGCGTACTGTGAATGGTTCACTTTCACCGAAGTCTATTAATCCGCCCTTTTTATTAGCCAAATTAATGGTTATATTACTAATTATGTCGGTGTTTACTTCTAAATATTGAGTATTGCTGGGAGTTTTATCTAGACGATAACCTGGTGGAACTGAAACGTCAATCTCGTATAATACTTTTGCAGGTTTCCCGTTTCGATAAGATCCTTTTATAATGTTGCACTCTACGTGTAGATTAGTGTGTTTTAGATTTGAATGTCTAACGCAGACGTATGTAAAATATTTGTTTCTAATATTTTAGACTCAAACCCTAGCATGCGGTCAATGCTATTCTCTTAAGTAAAATCAATCTCAAATAAACTGTTCATGTCACATTTAAGTATATTGTTGTTTGCTCTAATGCTAAGCCTTTCTGTGGGTATCTTAGATTTTAGATAATCACCAATTTCATCCAACTCATATGCACCGTGTGGAATATTAATCACTTCTAAATGAGATGGAACCGTTCTAAAATAAAATCTATCGTTGTCTGTATAAATGTTTCTAATGCTGTTGCAACCGTAAAATCCGACCAATCTAATAACGTATTGCTTCCTCAAATCTAGCTCTATCGGTGTATAAAAGTTGTAGCTAACTGTGTTACCAACACCTTCTAAACTGAATGTTATTGACGTAACTGAGAAAATTTGATGTTGTATTGATTATTTATATAAAAATTGTAGACATAGGTGTCCGCAAATAATTGTATTAAATTCTTGATCTTGGTTGCAATTATAATAAATTTTACACCCCCTAAAGTAGTTAATCACTTCGATTAGTGGTCGAAGATTACCGAAACTATCGTAATACCATACCCTTTTATCGCGCTTTTTGTAGCAAACCCAATGCGTACCTGGTCCGCTTTGGCTATCTAAGTTAATAATTCCAGATTCATTTTTCCGTGGTAATTTAGGCATGTTATCTCTCATAAAAATATCTTTAAAGTAGGGTACATTTTTGTGTATTTCTTTAAATCAATATCTGTTAACGGTCTTTCGAGTAATCTATTCAGTTTTTTGGAAACTATTTTAAGTATAATGCACCACCACCAGATTTTTATGGTTTTAGATAAAGTGCTCGACTTTTCTTATTCTTGGAGTCTATAGCGATCGATTCCATCATACGATTATGGCGTGATGTCTCTTCTTGCAATTTTCTAGCATTTTTAGCTTGATTGACTGCTTTAGATAATGCACC
>JARFJB010000470.1:0-27500 GCA_036346205.1 Vesta saturnalis
AGTGGTGAAAGGTTAGTAATTGAATTTGTTAAAAATTTGTATTTAGAGATTACATTTGGCGTTTATTCAATGTACAAATTACATCACCATTTTGTTATTATTATTATGTTTATTGTTATTATACTGGCCATTTAAATTTTCTTAAACCTACTTCACCATTACAATTATTATTTATATTATAAAAAGTTCCCATTTACGTCAAATTATGTCAATTATGTCTCTCAAATTTAGTTAAAAGCGTATAGAAATTATTTCGAAAAAACGAAATTATTTTAAAAACTTTGACGCTCTCTAGCGACAAAACGAAGTAACTTCGGATATAGAAATGTTTACCCGGATCTCTTTATTTTTGACCAAGGAATCTCTGGTTAAATGTTGTAAACGCCATTTCCGGACACCCTGTATACGATAAAATACGCAAACTGCTTTACACGCATTTTGCCTAATTTCGCACTTGAATTCGAACATTTGCGGTGTACATTATTTAACGTATGTACCTAATAAAAGAATATCTTTTGCGGATTTTATATTCTGTTGAAATTTATTTTTGTGTACTTTAGTATGGTACTAATAACTACTGCATTCAATTTTTTCGCTTTTATGCAAGGGCATAACTATTTTGTCTGAATACCCTATCAGTGTTGACTTTGTATTAATTTCGATAGCAGAATATAGCTGGGGCTTTATTCACTCGCTGGGCATTTTTTACCTTCCAACTTAGATGTACAGTGCATCCCATTTTGGTTGAGACAGCCAAGTATCTCGGTTCTTGTTGAAGATAAAACCTTTCGGTTTTCGCAGTCTTGTGCCACTTTTTTGTGAAACTCAAGATGTCCTGAACAGATTTTTCCTAACTTCTTTCGTTCATAAGTTACAGGGCATTTTTGAAAATTCACACTTTTTGGACCCCCTCCATATCTACGAAGTTTCTCAGCGATAATGTCAAATAGAAAATTTATCCCATAGAGAACTTTATGTAGAATTCAGTGGCGCACTCAATTCTTTTTTCGGGGTATGGTTATGGATATACGACTAAAACTTATGATTTTTCAATGGAACACCCTGTATTTTATCACCTCATTAAATTCCTTATTTTTTTTACTTCAAAATGATATATAATATATAAACATAAATTCATCAATTTTGTTCCAAAATCACTAAAACATTGAGTTTTAATAGTAGACTAAAGATTTTTCGTGCAAAAAAGTTCAAATTGAAGAAATACTACTTGTGATTTTTCCATGAAAGGAACAAGAACAATACTAACACTAATTCACTAACAAAACACAAAACGTAGGTAACTAATAGCAACAAATAAATAGTAATAAAAAGTTCATAATGTAGAATAAGCAACTAATTAAATATTTACTCATACTATTTAATTTCCAAATTATTCGGTAACTTATTCATTGAATTGTTCAAGTTGATGTCCATTGTCCCTAACACACAATTGACACAATTTCTTAATACGTCTTAATGCATCTAAAATTATGAAAGGCCGATTTTGTAAATTCTGGAAAACTGCCTCTGTTGTTGCACGAAGTTCTTCAATATTATTGTGCCTCTTACCGTATATTTTATTTTTCAAAAAAACCCACAAAAAAAGTACAACACTGAGAAATCAGGTGACCTTTGCAGGTCACCTAATGGGTCCATTTGTTCCAAGCCAATGGTCCTGGAAAGTTTCTTCTAAAAACGACACAATCAACCTCGAATTGTGGGCAGGGGCATCGTCTTGTTGGAAGTAAATGGCATTAAGATAGGCGAGGGGAACATTCTCTAAGAGTTCTGGTATTACTTCTTCTAAAATTGCCAAGTACCTATTCGCGTTGAGAGCCCTTCAAAATGCGGTATTTTATTGATGTCTCCAATAAGAAACAGGCTACATTAAAACCAAATCGACCCTGTTGTTGTTGCTCAAAAATTAGGTGTTTGTTTTCATCATACCAGTGCCTTGTATTTTGCCTGTTAAATAAACCGATACTGCTTATATGGGCTTCGTCTGACCATATGACTTTACTCGCAAAATTATTGTCCCTTCGAGTTTGGTTCAAAAATCAATTACATAAATTCACACGCCTCGCTGCATCACCAGGGTATAAATGCTGGACAATATTCACTTTGTAGGGTTTCAATTTGTGTTTTTTTTTAATCCTTTGTACCCGTGATCGGGGAACGCCACTGTCATTTTCTAACTTCGTACAAGGAGTCTGAGAGATACGGACGCTGGCTAAGACATTTATTTCATCCAATTCATTATTTTCCTTGTTACACGGCTTGGGTCGGGGTTTATATAGTTCTAAAGCTTCGTCAACATTTTCGTGGCGTTGATTGAAACATTGTATGATATCATACTTTTCGTTGTTCTGAAAAAATCTTTCAGCCATTATAAAATTTCACAAATTAACAAAATCGCCAAACACAAACACAATAAAACGCATCAAAATTTATCATCATGACAGCAGATGTGTTGATTTCTCCACAGTCACTTGATAAAACAATGCCCCAAAAATCAACAACAGTGTTTGTAGCATCCATGACCTACTATAAAAAAATCACAAATAATAATCCCTGCAGTAAACTTTGAAATCCATGGCACTCTATTAAAATTCAATGTTTTAGTAATTTTGGAGTATTTTTTAAAACTTCATGTTTATATATTATATATCATTTCGAAGGAAAAATAAGTAATTTAATGAGATAATAAATACAGGGTGTTGCATTGAAAAATCATAAGTTTGAGTCTTATCTCCATAACGATACCCCGAAAAAAATTGAGTGCGCCCCTTGATTCTACGTAATATTCTCTATGGGACAAGTTTTCAATTTGGCATTATCGCTGAGAAACTTCTTAAATATGGAGGGATTCAAAAAGTATGGATTTTCGAAAACACCATGTAATTTATAAACGAAAAAGTCAGGCAAAATCCGTTCAGGTCATCTTGAGTTTCACAAAAGTGGCACAGGACCAAACCGCAAGGTTCTATCTTCAACAACAAGAGATATTTGGCTGTCTCAACCAAAATGGGATGCACTGTACAGGGTGGTTTTTTCGTTAATATTATAGGTATAGGCTAAACGGTAAGAGATACAAAAAACTAAGATACGTGTCCCGTTCTCTTTTAGTGTTTAGTTTAATGGCGCAATCGGATCTACGCTAACTAAATTGGTTTCGAAGATACAGAGTGATTCTCAAAATCTGCCGGTTTTATTATCTTATGACTCGGTTATTTATGGAGATAAAAAAGCTTTGGATACGAAAGTTGTGACTTTTACGTTGAATCCAGTGGCGTTCTTAAAAAATATAGATGTTTTATTTTGAGATATTATCAAAAGTAGCATTTTCTTAAATGGGACACCCTGTATCTGATAATCTCAAAAAATTGCATTTTTTCTTGAGATTGCAACAATATATAACACTTAATATTTTGCATTGTCCTAAATAACTAAAATACTAAAAACATTTCTTTTTTAGTTGGTCATGGATTAATCAATTCTTTATTTTATAATAGGCAGAATAAAATTGCAGATAATAACAATAATAAAACATTAATAAACTAAAACAACAAATATAAAAAACAAGAAAAGATTTATAACAACTCAACAGCAATTATTTCAAATACTTATATATAACAATTAGGATAGGTGGTTAATCACAAAAGGTGCTCAAATTGTCTTCCATTCTGCTCGATGCATTTTTGGGCTCTGCTTGTAACTGAACGAGTGGTGTTATAGATTTGAATATTTGGCACTCCTCCAATGCAATTAATAAAATTTGCTCTGAGTTCTTCTACAGTATTACTTCGGGTTTTATAGACTTCATTTTGATAGATCCCCAAAATAAAAGTCGAGTGGCGTCAGGTCAACGCGGTGGCCATCTGTTTGGTCCATATGTACCAAGCCAATTTTCGCCAAAATTGACATTTAGTAAGTCCCTTGGCATGTGGCTATTATGTGCTGGAGCACCGTCTTGTTGTAAATAAGCATTATTTCTTGCAGCTAATGGCATGTTGGATGTATCCTTGAGCATTCAAATTTTCATTAAAAATTATGTAGTTAAGGACTCTGTTTTGATGCAGTGCCACCCATACATGGAACCCAAACCGTCCTTGTTGTATCCTGGCGACCGTCTGATGAGGATTTATGTTTGACCAATATCGATTATGTCGATTAAAAATTCCTTCGCTAGATATAAAAGCCTCGTCGGTCCATATATATTTTGAACAAAATTGGGATTCCGATTAATCTGCTGCGAATACCAATGACAAAATGTTAAACGCCGCTCTTCATCTCCAGGATGTAAGTTATGAACCTTTCTTATTTTATATGGTTTATACTTATGCTTTCTTAACGTTTTAAAACTTTAGATTTACTTGTGCCAATATCTTTCTCAATATTACGGCTAGATATCGTCGATCAGCAGCAACACAAGCTAATGTATTTATTTCATCTCTTTCTATTTGCTTTATGTAAATCTTACTTGGTTTTCCAAATGATCCATACACTTAAATTGTGATATAATCTTTCAAATATTTGTTGTTCTTGTCGTCGTTCCGGATAACGCTCAAAACATAAGTCTAGAGCTGCGTCTTTATTTTATTACTCTCAATGTAGCACTCAAGCATATTTAATTTTTCATAATTTTGAAAATTATTCATTTTAATCACCTTTTAAAAATATAATCGGAACGAAATAAGAGTACCAATACATAATTGTTACTGAATTTTATGACATGTAAACAAACAAAACAATTGCTTAAAACATTCAATTAATGGCCAACTAAAAAAAGTTTTTTAGTATTTTAGCTATTTAGGACAATGCAAAATATTAAGTGTTATATATTGTTGCAATCTCAAGAAAAATGCAATTTTGAGATTATCAGATACAGGGTGTCCATTTAAGAAAATGCTACTTTTGATAATATCTCAAAAATCAAACATCTATATTTTTTTAAGAACACTGGATTCAACGTAAAAGTCATAAACTTTCGTATCCAAAGCTTTTTTTTATCTCCATAAATAACCGAGCCATAAGATAATAAAACCGGCAGATTTTGAGAATCACTGTATCTTCGAAACCAATTTAGTTAGCGTAGATTAGATTGCGCCATTAAACTAAACACTAAAAAGAGAACGGACACGTATCTTAGTTTTTTGTATCTCTTACCGTTTAGCCTATACCTATAATATTAACGGAAAAAAACCACCCTGTACATATGTAGGTACAGAAGGTTTTTTCTCCATCGCTAAATGCTTATTCTACGTTTGACAAAGTTTCGCCAAGATCGGCCATGATGTGCGTATGCGTGTCGCGTGTTGTGTGTGTGTGTGTGTGTGTGTGTGTGTGTGTGTGTGAGTGTGTGTGTGTGGCTGCTGGGTGAGTGAGTGCGTGTGTGAGTATTTGCCTGTGCGTACGCGCGTGCGAGTACGTGCGAGATCTTAAAATCATAAATTAATTATTAACGTTTCACGTGCGTGTGTGCGTGTGCGTGTGTACGTGTTTAATGGGTGCGTGTGTGCGCGCGTAATTATTATTATAGTATATATTATTAAAGAAAATTGTGGAATAATTGTGATCTTAAAGATGGAAATACCAAAAAAGTTAATTAATTTTTCCAAGTGCTTCTCCTTACTGACAATAGCAAAACCTTTGGAAATATAAGTATTCTGGATTATAAACGAAAATCGTGAAATGTATTTTCATAATCTAAACCAGTGACCATTGAAACACAACAATAACAAATGGGTTATCAATTTTTTTTTTTTAGAATAAAGAAGTAATGATATCCAAAAAAAAAGATAAGTAGTAAAAAAATAATATGACACGCAGTTTTTGGTATTTATTACCGATTATCTTTCATTACGTAACTCATTGAGATATAAAAATTAGTGTTTTTATTAGGTTCAAGATATCATTCAGTTTACATGTAATAAGTGTATCCAAACATAGCCAACGATGAGTATTAACCACTTTTTCTTTTTTTTGTCTATAATTGTGTGTTTAGCAAACGGTGCGCGAATTTTAGGTGTTTTCCACTTACCTTCTTACAGTCATTATCAACTTGGTCATACGCTTCTAAAGGAATTAGCAGAAAGAGGCCACGATAGTACTGTGCTATCTCCTTATGAAGAAAAAGAGAAAATGTAAAAAATTTGAAAACCATTGTTATCACGAATGCTTTTCAAGGTAACAGATCAAATTTCACATAATTATAAAACGACATATTTTCTATAGGTATGAGAACGAACGTATTCGATTCAGCAAAATCTAATATGGTTTCAGACATCTTTACTTTTAATAAGTTAATGATTTCGGCTAGCGAGATCGTATTAAATGACACAAACGTGCAAAGATTAATAAGATCGGATGAACAGTTTGATATTGTTATTGTAGACTGGTTACTCAATTATGCATTTCAAGGGTTTTGTGCTCATTTTAAAGCACATTGTATTATATTATGCCCACTATCAGTTTCAGGTTGGTTAAATAACCAAATGGGAAATTCTGGCCCACCTTCTTACATTCCAGAGATGTATTCCCGTTTAACGAGCAAAATGAACTTTTATCAAAGAACATATAATGCTTTAGGATACTTACTTTCATTAGTTATGTTTCATGTTTATTCATTAGAAGGACACAACGCGGTAATGCAAAAATACTTTCCAAATATTCCTCATCTTCGAGAATTCTACTATAATATATCTTTAACTTTAATCTCCTCACACGTATCAATAACTCGGTCGGTTCCTCTTCTACCTAATATGATTGAAGTTGGAGGATTTCACATCAAACCCCCTAAAGCGTTACCCAAAGATTTGAAGGAGTATTTAGATAATGCAAAAGATGGAGTTATTTACTTTAGCATGGGTTCTTACCTTCAAGGTTATGATTTACATGATGAAAAAAGGGAAGCAATATTAAAAGCGTTTGCGGGATTAAAAGAAAAAGTTTTGTTCAAGTGGGAAAATGAAACACTGCCAAATCAACCTTCGAACGTAAAAGTGGCAAAATGGATACCACAAAACGATTTGCTTGGTGAGTGTCTAAAATCATTTTTACGATACTGAATTTTACAATTTAGCTCATCCTAATATCAAATTATTTATAACACATGGCGGTTTACTAAGCAGTTTGGAAGCTGTTTATCATGGTGTGCCTGTTATTGGAATTCCGGTCTTTAGTGATCAATACACAAACTCAAAAAATGCAGAAGAAGATGGGTACGGAATTTCTATCCCTTACACCGAAATTAATGATCAAAATTTGAAACACGCTATTAATGAAATTTTTCAAAATCCTAAGTAAGTGAAATAATAGTATTTATAGTTTGACTCAAATAAAGTTGGTTATGACTCTTTCTTAAAATTATACGAACTAAGATTTAGGCGACGTAAGTTTTCATTAAATCCGCAAAGTATCTTTTAGTTAATACTTTTATCAGCAGATGTCTCCACATAAATTTCCATAAAATGTCAAAGAAAGTTGAAAATTATTGTTTTTCATATTTTACACTAGAAAAATTGTATCCACTTATTTTATTGATAGGGTCAAAAATATTTTGCTGTGTCAGTGAATTGTTATAATTTAGGACATGGTTTGATTATATTACATACCATCATAATACATAACCTAGTAAAAAAACACTTTTTTTCTTTACTATAAATTAAACCATTTCAGGTGGAAAAATTAATAAGTTGCAATTAGTTTGTTATTCTCAAGATTTATAACAACCCTTGTAGTAGCATAATCATTGCTTTGTTATCAACATAATTCTTGAATATACTTTACGATAACATAAATATCGATACATTTGTACATCTCTTGTAGACAGGGCAGTACGGTAAATAGAACTAAACTTTCCAAAAATAATTACAAAAAAATGTATTTTTTATGTGAATATTACACAACATACGTAAGTATAGTACATATGAACTACATCTACAGCTTCATTCGGCTAACTTTAATTTTGGCAAACCCCTCAGTAGTACTGCGACACTTGCGCCGCCATCTTGGATTTTCTGGGGAAAACCCACCTTTCACTTTTTTTATATGCCCACGTGGGAGACCACATTTTCCACCCTTATTTCTTATGGTTTCTTTCCGGAGGCCTTTTTCATCCCTAATTTTTACACACCCACGTGTGAGACCGTATTTTCAACCCCTGCTGAAATTTTTACCCCTAATTATTTGTTACACACCCACGTGTAGGACGTGTATTTTTAACCCTAATCTTTTTTACTCGCTCACGTGTGAGACCGTATTTTTACCCTATGGTTTCTTTTCGAGGGTCAACCCTAATTAGAGCCTTTTGCACATGCTCACGTGAGGCTGGGATTGGTCCTGCTGCAGGAGCTGGACCTGAGCTGGTCTTAGGGTTATTTTGATGGTCATCTAATTAAGGCTATATTAAGAGCAGTGCCCCTGAGGTTAGGCAAACGTACACGCATACAATGTTGGAAATTGCATAATTAATAAGATATTATTATTAAAATTATCGATCCTATTGTTTAAAATGGTCATATTCTATTGGATGATCTTTTACCTGTAGAGAAAACGTTGTATTTCTAATAAGTAGGTTCTCGTAAGACACGTGTAGGGCTTCACATTGTTCTCGGGCCTTCGCCCCCAGGCCGGAGATGGTATGAAGACCTAACCTTATAAGACAAGTAGAGCTTAGCCCCTATCGTGGTTTGCAATGTATGTGGTTCTAACTTAATCTTACAGCTGTAGGCCTTCGCCCCGTCATACAAAATTGTATTCTAATAAAGAGGTTCTTGTAAGACAGGACTTGTATCAGGTCTGCGCCCTTGGCCCTTTGAGTAAAAAATTGATTTTAGGGCCATCTAGTGGCGTATAGACTAATGAACACTTTCTATAATAGAAGTTGATAATGCCCTCTTGCTCTATCTTGTTCTCTCTCACCTCTCTTGGTTTTCACACACACGCACGCACGCACGCACGCACACGCACGCACACGCACGCACACAGCAGCGCACGCACGCAGACCACGCAACACCACACCACCACACACACACACACACAAACAAACAAACAAACAAACAAACATACAAGCAAACAAACAAACAAGCAAACAAACAAACAAACAAACAAACAAACAAACAAACGAACAAACAAACAACAAACAAACAAACAAACAAACAAACAAACAAACAAACAAACAAACAAACAAACAAACAAACAAACAAACAAACAAACAAACAAACAAACAAACAAACAAACAAACAAACAAACAAACAAACAAACAAACAAACAAACAAACACAAACAAATCAATTAATTAATCAATCTAAAACAAATCACGCTCGATCACCAGATCAATCCCAATCAATCAACCGAAATTATGTCTTCCAGTTTGCGGAAACCAGATTACAGGTCAAACTGAATACATTAAAGTCTAATTAAATATGACGTGAAATAATAAATAATTTCTACCCTAATGCAATGATGCTTTATATATAGGCAGATTCTCTAAACAGTCACCACCTATACATTCGGAACATTATATCGGATTTATTTGCATGTTCAATTACATACATACACACAAAATTGTTTCATTGTAACGTGTTCATTAACTGTTGTAAAAACCAATTAAAAAGACTGTAAAGTAATAATTACTTATATATAACATAGAGTTAAATTAAATTAACATGTTTTTAAGAATATCAAACTGATATAATGGAAATAAAAGGCAAAAGGTTTTAATGGTTTATTATTATACACAAATTAACAAGAACTACAAGTTTAAAATCCACGAATACGTACCAGCTATTTGAGAGTTGATCTTATGATGTCATCCTGTAAGAGTAATAATACATTTTAAAAATCTTTATCGACATTTTTGTTAGCAATATCAGGTAAAAAACATATATTAAAAATAATACGCTTACCTTTAGAAGTGTTTTTTCCTTCAGCTGTACCATACGTTGAACTGAAATATTTTTTTAAAGAAACTTGTTACGTATAGCTTAGATGTGTTTTATAACTGTAATTAAAAATCTGTAAATAAATAAAGGGTTAACAGCACACTTACCAACTCTGTACTTAAAGAACGTTTTTGAGGCACTGCTGCACGAGTGATAGTCACTGCTTTGTGTTGCTTGTCTAATCAAACTAAAAAAACAACTTTCTACGTTGATGTAAAAACTAGCTATTGATTTCCCATAATTAATTTTTAGAGAGTAAATATACAAACAACCTTATTATCTTTATCACACTTACTGCAACTTGTATTTACCTTTCTCTTAAAATAATTAATAACAAATCGGTTTGAAAAATATTCATATTGTACATACGGACACACAAATTGTTTTTTTAAAAAAACCACATTAAGAGTTGGAATGTGTGCAACATACGGTTTCAAATTGACCATGTATTTTCCCATATTATTTTTTTATTAGAGTTTTTAAATTTTTATTACCATGATTGTTATTAAAATTATCACATCTTTATTAGTAATCATTTTGATATAAAAAGGGATGCCTAAAATTTACCATTGCATTTTCAATTTTGGTGAAAACATAATCTCGTTTTGAGGAAACGACCTTCAAAACAATCAATCAAACCAGATACATAAGAATGCTTTAATTATATCCATTTAAATAGCGAAATAAATCAATTCAAGATGTATCTGAAAATGACTTCTATCAAAAAAAGGTTGTCTTTTTAAAAAACCTAGATTTTTATAAAACAAGACCGAACGTCCTAGTCGTTATTGAAAATGCTCAACCATCTATGTACAGTAAGGTAAAAGGTCTAACATTGACACGACTCTCTTTTAATGGTATTTTTTCTGACTTAGTTATTACTTATAGTTCAGTTTTTTTTTTAAAGCAAAGTTATACACTGAAATGAGTGTATATTATTGTTTGAACTTTTCGTATTTTTGAAATATCGTGACATTTTAAAAAAGTTTCACATGTCAATGTTACCCTTATGTATGGTTAACATTGACACCCCTAAACAAATTAGTGAAAGTGTCATTTATAGACGATAGGATACAAACATTGACACGTAGTTTTGTAAAAAAAGGAAAATTAAGTAATTAGAAATTTTAATAACTGAATTGGTAAAACTTTCACAAGTCTGAGAATTAGATTGCAACATTTCTAATCTTAAACCTAATATCTTATTCCAATAGAACAGCAAGAGATAAGATAATCAGAAAAATATGAAAAAACTGAAACGAACAAAAAATGTTTTAAGCAATCACAATATTTGAAGGAATTTCCTTCAAATCAAAGTAATGTTTTCCCCGTTGAATAACTGGACTGGTCATTGTTTTTACAATATTTTCGTTCGACATTTCAAGAGTGTCTACATGTGGAAAAACGAAGAAAAGATTTTTTTTTCTTAAAAAATTGATGATGCAACGATCGTTATTTTCCAATTTTATTACTTGCCCCATATAATGCGTTTTTTCTCCATATTTTACAAGAGCCCAAGAATTTTCTTAAGGTGGTATAGCCGAGTCATTTTCAACAGCAACATTCTCTTGATTTTCAGGTTCTATTGATATTGGTACTTCATCAGTCGAGTTCGAATCAAAATTTAGTTCATCTTCACTTTCCAACGTGACACTAATTTCGCTATCAGAACTACTTTCTGGTTGAGATTTTTTTTGTTTCTTCGCTCTATTTGAACTGGCGGTTCTATTTCTTTTTTGTTTTTTTATTAGTTTAGATTTCTCTTGTTTCAATTTTTTTTCTTCGGCGTCTTTTCTGAGTCTTTCGTGAACCTCTTGGCTTAAGCTTTCTGCGAACTTTCTAGAAACCCTATTCCTTCTGTTAACTGCACTCGGTACTTGTCTTTGGTTGCCCTGTAAAACCGCTTTTAATGACAGTTCTAAGCTAGTTTTCGGGGAAATGTCTGTTTTGTCGTTAGAATCTACACTACAACTGAAAGTACTAGGGTTATCTGTAGGCTTGACCTGCTGTCCTTCGACAATTGAAGCCATTTCAGTGTTTCTCATAATTTTACCATTAGAGAGTGAAAATATCCCAGAACCTTCAAATCCAGCAATTGCATTAACTCTAGAAAAACAACCGGATTCGTACAACTTTTTCATTAACGAAGGAAATATTCATTTATCGACGTTTTTGTAGTCTGTTTCTTTGTAAAACTCGCGTAGAATATTTCTCCATAACTGTTTAACAGATTTAAACACACCGACGTCCAAGGGTTGTACAATATGTGAGGTGTGAGACGGAAGAGATAAAATTTCAATATCATTTTCCACAGCCATGTCTATTAAATCTATTGAAATATGAGAATTATGACCGTTTAATATTAATAGTTTTTGTCCTTCCAATTCGGCTGTGCCTGGTATGAAACAATTAACAAACCAATCCAAGAATTGTGGAGCTTCCATCCAACCCGATGGTGAGCAGTTATATCTGCAATTGTTCGGTCAATCATTACACCAAGTAGAGTACAGGTGTAGGCCTTCATAATTGCTAAAAATCGGGAGGAATTCCCCAACAGCACTACAACACATCAATATAGTGTACATTCCTTTTGTGAACGAACCAACTACTTTAGTGGGATTTCTGGCACCACGCTTACATAATACTTTTTGAGTTCCTGCGTCTGTTTGAAACCCTGTTTCATCACAATTAAAAATATTTTGTGGCTTATTTCTTAAATCGTATTTTCCTGTCAATTCCTTAATTTTGTTGTGAAAATCCAACATAACATCATGTGTTCCACCTAATGCACAATTTTTTGGCAAATTTTGTGCAATGCGTCTGCTCATTTCTTGTTTCCATCTCCTTTCGAAAGCAATACACCAATCAACACCTGGTAACCCATCTCGAAACGAATTTGGCCTATCCAGTTTCCTCAGAAAATCCTGGACACATCGGCGCAATTGTTGGCAATCAAAACCATATTCCCAATCGGCCAATTTCAATAAGGCATGGACTAATAGTTCCTCTTCTTGGAAATTTAAAACAGTTGGCCGCCCAATTTTTTTACATTTTGTTCCTTTAATGTGATTCATGAGAGTAGTACGATTTATTCCATAACACATAGCAGCTTGTTTTGTGCTCATTCCTCCGCTTTGTACTGCTTCTATGGCTGCCGTCATGTCATCCTCGGAATAATTTTTATATTTTCTCACATTCGGATTAGTGTGTTTTCCAGCTGACGGCATCTGAAAAATACAATGAAAACCTATGATGGTTAATGTTACGCAAAGTTTAAGATTGACTTAAGCTAAGGTCAACATTGACACTATCAATGTTACCCCAAGTTCAACATTGACACTGACAAACTTAACCCAATTTGGGAAAATGCACATGTAAATGAATGAAACAAAACAGCATCAGATTTCTGCAAATTTTGTAACTAATTTCAATTATCAGTATATACTCACCGTTTCAAGCACAATTTACACTAGAATAATCCAAAATTAACGAAGTTTTCTATTATAAAAATCGAGCCAAACGTCAACAGCTGACTACTAATTATCGCCATTTGCAAATAATAAATTAAGACGTACAGCTTCTACGATTAACGTCAAGAGAGCGCCATAAGCACAAAAACACTCTACATATTTGGTATTATTCTAATTTAATTCGAAAGGTAACTGTATAATGATTTTAAAAAGGTGTCAATGTTGAACCTATGTCAATGTTACCCGGTTTACCTTATACATTGCAATAACAAATATAATTCAGCTCATTACTTTAAAATAAATGTGTAATTAAGAGCTGGTTGGTATGCATCAGAAGGTTATTTGTTAACATGCAATTTAAACACGCGTTGAATAAGCAGTCTTGCTCGCTTATATGTTTTATTTACACAGACCTTTTGAGATTTTTATGTCAAGGGCCCGCGACAAGGGGAAAGACCCGAGCGCAAGTTCCTAGGAACTGTATGTAGTTTTGAAAATATACAGCTACGTGGAACTATGATCAATCTCTATTACAGAAAAAACGTCTGTTAGCTCATACACCAATAGATGGCGCCACAAACAAGCTCAAACTTCCAGCCAACCGGACACGATAGACGTGAGAGACGAAAGGGACAAGAGAAACGCGGGGATGGGAGAGACGAAAGCCACGTTTAAGTTCCAACGCTTTTGTTTTTGTATTAAATCCAATAAGATTGATAGAAACTGGCCTCTTAAATATACAAATTATAAACAAACCCGAAAGTCCATTCCGAAAACAAGATTATTAATAAAAAATTGAAAGAAAACTTAAGGTTTAAAAAATATATTTAAACAATACATCATTTATTTATTTTATTTTATTACATTCTTATCAGTCTTCTTCTTTTTACGGCTGTAATTCGTCACTATCGTCAAGGTCTTGAGATTCGTCCTTTCCCTCTATCTCATCAGTCTTCTTCTTCTGTGAATCATCATTATCATCATGAGTGTGAGATATATTCACCTCATCCACTTCATTGTTTTCATCATCAGCTTGAACCGTTATATTGTAGTAGTTTACTAACAAATCCCTGAAATCTCTAACGTCCTCTGATTTTGGCTCATAAACAGGAGAATACATTATAATAACAATGCTTACTCGCTGGAGACTATATACACAGGCAAAATTTTGCGATGCAATGTTTTCATATAGGTACGAATCGCATTAACCGTACTATAGTTAGTGCGACCCAACTCCTCGACACCCGAAGATGACCGATCCTATCCGAACATAAGTATTGCTTTGTTATCGACATAATTCTTGAATATACTTTACGATAACATAAATATCGATACATTTGTACATTTCTTGTAGACAGGGCGGTAGATTTGGTGAACATGATGCAAAGCACGAATTTGCCGCCACCCCCCCTTCAACAATTTTCTAAATTAAATAGAACTTTCCAAAAATAATTACAGAAAAATGTATTTTTTATGTGAATATTACACAACATACGTAGTACATATGAACAACTACATCTACAGCTTCACTCGGCTAACTTTAATTTTGGCAAATTCCTCAATCATAGATTCGTAATCTAAAGTAGCAGCAAACGCACTTTCAATAGAGACTAAAGCAAGTTTTATAAGTTTAGTTTGGCTTAGCGAATTCCTTAAGTAATTTTTGATTAATTTTAGTTTCGAAAAACTTCGTTCCCCGCTGGCAACTGTGACCGGGAGCGTCAATAAAATTCTTAGAGCTACAACAGCATTTGGGTACAAAGTAATTATGTTGTTTTGGCTTAAGTAATTTAAAACATCCAATGGCTTCATAGAAAATTGCAGCATTCGAGATATGTCACGTACCTCTTCTTGTAAATCATTGCCATTTATATCATAATCACTTTCAACCGACATTACTAACTGCAGGCCATTACAACAAATTTCTAGTGCTGGATCGTTCATGTCGTATAAAAATTGGAAGTTTTTGCTATGCCTTTCCAAAAGTGTGAATCGATCTTTCAGCGAACTAATCGCTACATCCAAAATACTAATTTCAAATTTTTTCTCCTCGGATAATGGTTCATCGAGACTTTTCGTAGTCAAATAGTCGCTCTTTTTTCTTGGTCTAACTTCACTTTCTGCAGGAAATTCTGGGGTGATTTTTCGAATCTCATTAGCTGCGATTTTCATCTGGTTATATCCAGACTGTCTATAAATTATTAAATTTAATTGTTAAATTTAACATCTTAACACAATCTGGCATATTTATAGTTACCGATTGTAGAAGCTTTGGTATAGAATTGATTTCAAATAAGACGTCATACCAAAGAACTACACCACATATAAACTTAAAACTATGAATGTTTTTGACTAACCCCCTTGCTTTATCTTTTGTTTCTGCATCTTTATTGACGTCGTCTATAATTTCAAATAGCGCATCATAAATGTCGCAAAGTTGATATCGCAGTGGTTTCAAAGCGTCCAGTCTGCTTGACCACCTAGTGGCACTCAATGGTTTTAATGTTAATTGTGTAGCCTACTTTTTTAATATTTCCCACCTCTTGGTGGAGCCAGTTCTTCTACAATAGAAAAAAATATGGTTGTTTCTATGATGCAAGACGCTGCATCATGCACAACTAGGTTTAGGGAATGCCACGCACAGGGAACATAAAATGCTCTCGGGTGTTTTGCAAGTATTTTCTTCTGAACCCCTTTTCTGACGCCTATCATATTTGCGCCATTGTCATAACCCCGACCCCTAAGTCACTTCAGCTGTAGTCCTAATTCCTTCAAATGGGCAAGAATCGTTTCACTTAAACCCTCCCCGGTTGAATCCGTAGCTTCAAAAAGCCAATGAAGAATTCCTCTATTTCATATTGATTCAGAACGACAGCTCTTATTACCAGTGATAGTTGTTCAATGTGACTAACGTTGTGCAGTCAGCAATTATGGAAAATATTTTGCAGTATTAATGAATTCTACAATTTTTTAAATTGCATTCTCCATTTAGCTGATTAGTTCATCTTGTATATTGTTGCTTAAATATGTAATTGTCCATTTATCTGATTCCCGCTGAACTCTTCTAACTTGCTTTTCTGTGACAGGATCAAACTTGTTTAACAACTCTACCAACTTTAAAAAGTTGCCGTTATTCGGCTGAAACAAGTGTTCACTTGTTCACGAAAAGCCAAACATTGCGAAGCTAATAATCTAATTATAGACAGTATTCTCTTTAGAACTGCACCCCAATGCTGAACTTCCATGTCCACTATCCGTTGTTATTGCACGTCAATCGTTGATTTGGTTTTCAGCCGAGTGTCCAGTTCCTTCCACGACTTAAATACATTTCGGTAATGTTCCGACTTTTCATGCATCGTTAGTGCTCTGGCAAGATTTTCCCAATCAGTAACCCTTTTTAGGCCAGTCGTTACTACGAGCAGATGACTTATTGTCAAACAATAGACCACAAAAGCAAAAGACGGCATCATTTTCCGTTGAGTAGAGTAACCAACTTCTTGGAACGACTTCCCCATCGCTCATCACTTTAACGTAATGCGATGGTGAAAATCTACGCCTACTCTTGTTAATGGGGAAGTCGAACTCTTTTATCTAATTTTCACCCTTTTCAATCAGTGTTTGCCGCGTTTGATGTGACATGACGAGAGAGTGCCACAATGCAGGATCAGATGGAATTTCGCATAGTGTTTGATGGCTGCCATTAGTATTCAGCTCTGCACTAGCACTGACTGTAGTTGCAAGTACTTCTACTGGATATGATTCCAACTGTGTTGTTGCATCCAATGTAGTAGTTTGTGACGTGGATGGTGCAAATTCATAATGGTGGCTGCCAATCGCACTAAGCTCTGAACTGACTGTACTCGCTTCTTCTGGAAATTATTCCAACTCCATTGGTGTTGATGTCGCATGTGATATAGTAGCTGTTGACGTGGATGGTGTAGGTTCATCATGCTGTCTGCCAATAGTCGTAAGTTGTGCACTGACTGCACTAACTTCTTCTGGAAATGGTTCCACCTGCATCGGTGTTGTTGTCACATCTAATGAACGAGTAGTAGCTGTTGGCATGGATAGCGTAGGGACATGCAGTGAAGAGCTCAGTGACAGTAATGATTATTAAGGGTGCGATGCTATCGATGTTTGTTTACACACACTTACCTGCAATACCTTGATTAACATTAATTATTATAGGAAATTCTTAAAACGTTGTTTATACCAATGTCGATGCCGTGGCGGGGCTGGTCCATGAGTTTTTGCAATCGCAATATAAAAAAATGTCTATTTTCCAAACGAAACGTCATATGAAGAAAAGGCATACCACGTGCCCTCCGCAGTTTTATTAACAACTAGCTGAATCACTATAAATGCCTGTTATGGGTTTCACGTAATTCGCGTTAAATATTCTTCAACGTTGCAACATTCGTTTGCAAAATCCGCTTTTTTTAAAAGCTTTTATTTAACTTACAATGTATGTATGTAACTGTTTGTTCGGGTGGAATTTTGCAACTCAATTTTGAAGCAGATATCTTCAACCGATTGAGCTGAAATTTTGTATACACGTTTAGTTTGGATGACAATGCATGGTTAGTTGTGTGACGTCATTTTAAATCCAACATGGCGGAACACCACAAGATAGCGGACTAGTTATTTTTAATGGGCTCCTACAATATGGGTATCAAATGAAAGGGCTTGCTCAGGACACGAATGATAATTAAAATAAATTAAAAGTAAGACATTTTTAAACAAGCTTTTTTAGGAAAAATAAAATAAACTATTCCTTTAAATATTTTACTATGAACTTATATCGTCATTATACAATTTATATAATATAAAAGCTTGTCGTATTTATTTAGTTTGAAAATTTTAAAAATTAAAATCAACCAGATGTTATTTAATTTACTTGTTTATCTACGGCAAACATATATCATATAAATTGTGTAATGTCGTTATAAGTTGAATTAAACGTTTTAAACGAAAGTTTATTTTATTCTTTTAGCATTTAAATAAAATCTTGTTTTTAAAAAGTTTTATTACTTTTAGTTTATTGCATGTCAAAACGTCATCAAAGTCAAGTTTTTATGTGATTTCTTTAAGTGTTTTCAACAAATGTTGCAACATTGATGAATCTTTAACACGAATTACGTGGAAACCCAACACACAACAGGCTTTTATAGTGATTCAACTTGTTGTTCATGGCACGTGATATGTCTTTTCTTCATAACCGAGCTGGTAGTGTACTGGTGACACGACCTGCTTAGCATTCGGGAGGTAATGGGTACGATTCCTGTTACCGTCTACCTTGTATGAGGGTTTTTCAGGGGGTTTTCCTCATACACATGTAGCGGCATGGTCACTACGTATATGACACCATGTGCGGTTACTTAGGCGAATGCTGGGGTAGTACTTTTCAGAACCCTAACTCTGTTCCTTCCGATCCTATCCTGACCACACCTATCCTTAATCCCACCATGCATATATACGTAATGTATGTATGCTGGGAATCCATGATTGTGGCAAGCAAAATTAGCCATAACGGCTTTACGAATGACGGTCGGAAGGAAATGATTGTAGTATCAATTACATTCGAATTACGACAGAAAATCGTACTCGGTCGATTAATATTGCCATGATATATTGGTCTACTACATTATAAAAATCAATAACTTTCTTACCTGATCAATGATCACACACCAACACAAACACAAAAGTTAATTGTTGTCATGTAGTACATATATCTCTTTTATGCCCAATAATCAACAGCGTCAAGCACAACGGGACAGCGTTAATCACATGCGACTTCTTGATGCAGACTAATTGAACGTATTACGCAAGAGCATATAATGTGCTTATGCGTGGCAACTCGATGAACACCGTTTCTTATCGAAGTGTTCTTAGCACCGCCTTCAAATTCTTCAACGTTTGTTTATATTTGTCGCGCCGTCGCTCGACGGCTCAGCCTAAAATCAGAGCGACGAGCGCAAATGAAACTACACATTATTATAATAAGTTTATGTTATGAACGCATAAGTTCAAAAGTAAATATGTAATTAAAAATTATTAATTTTATTATATTATTATAACATAATATAAATTAACTTAATCGTAATTAAAAATTATTAATTTTATTAAATACATAAATAAAAAGTTTACCTCGAGTAGGGTTTAAACCTGCGACTTTAATCAAGTTGCTTTGGTATGTGTGAATCCTTACGGTATTACAGGCTCACATTCCATTAATATAAGTAATTTGACTGTAATCTCATTATATTTAGAATATACATCAGTTCTACATACATAAAGACAAAATGTGCATCGATTGGGGCTTGTATCTCGATAGCTCAGTTGGTTAGAGCGCCACTCTAGCAAGGCGGATGTCGCAGATTCAAACCCTACTCGAGGTAAACTTTTAATTTATCTATTTAATAAAATTAATAATTTTTAGAAAGGACACATTATTTACTTCAATTTAGTGGTGCATTTACTGAATGCAAAGAGAAGTCGAATAATTATTACTGCAAAAAGAATTTTTGCATTCTCCATTTTTGCCGCCCCCGTAAAGTGCCGCCTGATGCGGCCGCCTCTCTGCTTCATACCACCGCACGGCCCTGCATAGAAGACAGTGTGTACAGTGCATTTCGAAGTTCAATCAAATTATAGATTTTTAATATTTTAATTTAGCACATAGTTTAAATAGATTTGAAATTGCTTCAAGTTAAATGAAAAGCAACTTACATAATCAGTACATGTATTCAATCCACCTATTGTAGAGTTATCAATATGTTATCAAAATTATTCACTATCTGTGTCACTCTCAGAATGGGAATCGTTAATAGAAATAATTAAATGGTTGCACAACATGAACATATTGACATGAACACAAGTGTATCCCACTTTTGTGTTATTTTATCTATTTCGTACGCTTTTTTAAACATGCTTGTTGTGCTTTAATAGAAAGTTATATTTCTTCCTCCTTAGATGAATTATTTGAAATTTTTTCTAGAAGTTTGGATGATAACTGGCATTGTCCATTAGAATTAAAGATGGTACTTTTAAGTTTCCAATTAAATTATTTTCAAACCATTTTGTAAACAACTCCTCACTCAGTGTTGCCTTATGTCCGCCAAAAAAGATCGATCATTTCCTGTTGTAAGTATGAATGGCTCAGTTCTTAAGTTTTCAGACTCTATTATACTATTACTATGTTCGGTATGACTGTATCTTCAAATCTCTCATGGGTTGACCATCTTCTGTCAGCTACCAAAACAGCTGCTCGTAAATAGGCTTTTGTACAGATCTAAGCAATACTTTACCTCTCGACCACTCCTTCTGCTGTATAAGGCCCAAATTCGGCCTTATCTGGAATATAATTCTCACCTCTGGGTTAGTTCCCAATACGCTCTCGATATCGTTGATCGTATTCAAAAGAGAGCGATTAGGCTTATAAATGACCCGTCCTTAACTTCTCACATACAGTCCCTTGAGCATAGAAGGATGGTTTCATTTCTTTCTTTGTATTATCGTTATTACAACGGCTATTGTGCTACTGAATTATATTCTTTGATACCATCTCGGCTATCTTTTGAGAAACACTCGGTTCGCTCATTCACATCATCAGTATGCAGTACAAATCTCCACTTGTCGTACCAAACGGGCAATCCACATTTTTCTACACGGCTTCTAAACTCTGGAATGATCTCCCTAGTTCCTGTTTTCTTCTCACTTATGATATGAGAAAATTTAAGGTAGCTGTTCATAGGCATCTATTGGCAATTCATTATCCCTCTATCCATCCTCCTAAGTGTTACTGAGTGCTTAAGCACGATAGGCCTAATTTAGCCTGTTCAGGTTCACAATCATAAAAAACATATCTCCATGATAGTCTGCACTTTGTGACCTTGTAGAAAACAAAAGTGAAGGATCGGAAATAAATCCATCTTCATTACCTGCATGAAAAACTCTAAATCTCTAAAATACAGTTATTTTATTAGGAATTATGTTGTAACAACAAAATTACAACAAACCTTTTTCCTTCGCCCATTGGCTTCTTCTTTACACTTGGATTTATCATGCCAGCTTCTTTTGTGCGATCCTCGACTGAAAATCCAAGTTTCATCTAAAAATACAGGATTGTATAATTTTTCTTCTTTATTTTGTAATATTCTCTTAAGAATCGTACACGATTGGCAGCAATATGTGATTGTTCCAGTAAACCTCTCCTACCATCATCCACTTTAGATGAAAAGCCAATAGAATGTAAGAGACGTCTTAAACTTGATCTACTGAAATCGAAAACTTGACTATTGCTTAATTCTTTTTGCAATGATGCCAACGTAACATGTATACCTACAAAAGCAGGTATAGTACTAGACATGTCTCACATGTTTGTATTTACATTTTGACTGCATTTCATAAATTTTTCTTTTTACAGCATCCTTCACATAGTCATCAACTTCGGTGGTTTTAGATTTCGTACGTTTTCTCCGCTCAGCTGGTTTATTTACTTTTTGGGCTTCTGTAACCCTTTTTTTACAGCACTAACTTATAATACTAACCCCGCATGCTTCATACTTGCGCTAAGAATAGTCTTCCAAGTGTCATATTTTACGCAATAATGTACCACATACCTGCATAACATATTCAAATGGAGCGAGTGCCCATGATTGTCACGTTTAAAATTAATAAGCACGTTCATAACTACGAGCTTCGCTTGAGATTTAAGGTGCTTATTACGTAGCATATCTAAAATTTTGTGAAAATTTTACATAAATTATGTAAAAATGTTACCAAATTACCGATAGTTTTGAAAAAACTGTTTTTTATAAAAAGTAAAGCAAAAACACATAAACAATAATTTCAAAAAATAATGGGGGAGACAGATGCTGCTTCTTAATAACGACATACGTTTTGGTGCACTAATATGAATTGCACAGCAGATTTATATTTTTATGGCCATCCTTCTCTAATACATGTAGTTGAGAGGGAGAGACAAAAATATGCAATTTTATTATAGAGTTTTACATCGAAGAATCATGCCCAACTTTATTTGAATCAAACATTAGTTATGTAATGAACATGTTTTTAGATATACGAAAAATGTAAAATTAAGATCAAGAATCATGCACGACAATCAAATGAAGCCGTTGGATAAAGCTGTTTTTTGGCTGGAATATGTTCTAAGGCACAATGGAGCTCACCATCTAAAATCTGCTGCGTTAAATTTAACTTGGTATCAGTATTTTCTTGTAGATGCGTTAGCACTTGTTTCACTGATCGTGATTACACCCATCTGTGCTTGTTATTATTTTTGCAAAAGAAGAAAAGCAACTAAAAGTGTTAAAGTGAACAAGTATAAGAAGCAGGAGTAGTTGAATGCATTTCTCACAATGTTTGATTATAAAAATAATAGGAATAAAAATTATGTCTATTGAAGGTGTAATAATTTTCAAGTGTTAACTGGTTTTTTTAATCAGTAACCATTATTGGAAGATGGAAATATGTTAAAAAAGCTTACGTTCTAGAAACATAATATCGGTTTATACAATCGAGAGTTGTTTTAAATAATCAAGCAATAATGTGTCACAGAACCTTTTTCGATCTTCCAAAAATATTAGGTTCCTCAGAAAATAATGCAGAATCTGTATGTGTAATGTTGGTGTATATGAGACCCCTGTAATCTATAACAGGACGTCTTTCATGTGTGTTAGCGCCTAGTATATTTGGATGGTTGCGTATTCTGTTTAGCGTACAAATATATCGGGATACCAGTTTAGGGTTTTAGTAAAGAGGATTCCCAAGTATGTCGCTGCGTGTTGGAGTCTTAGTTGTTCGTTACTGAGAAAAATGGCTACATTCTGCCCAGATAAGTTGGGAAGTTGGGAATGGAGTTGTCTCTCTAGTATGAATGTCGAAAAAGAATTGCTTGAGATTCGTTCGGTATTATGATAAAATTTGTTATTTCAATACCTGAAATTCATCATATTCCAGTGATCTTTATTCAACTCCCGAGAAGCCCTAATCCATCCGTGGAAGAACGTTACGTTCAAACACTTCTACACCGGTCTCTTAGAGACCTCCTCCCCTTTACCTGATTACACGATGCTTAGGCATCTTCTTTCGGTGGTACCACCGTTACCCCTCCGCCCTTACTGCACCACACTCAAAACTTCTTTTCCTTCTCCGGTGCAATTTGTCAACGAGATTCTTAATTCGATTGCTCTGCCTTCGTCAACAAAGCAATACGAATCGTCTCAATGGCAACCAACTCCCCTACATCTCTAATGTAGCTCATCGCAATCCTGCATACTTTTCCAAATCTCTGCGTTATCATCTAAGTATTATGCCCCCTGTACGCAACTCAGGCATACCGACGTATTGTGTGCAGTTCGCACCATTAACCGCCCTAACTACGGTGAAGAGCACAGGTTCATTTCCTGTAAATATTCTGATCAGTCAAAGTGCAACAACAGCGGCAGAGCATATCCATCCTACTCTTTCTCATGTCAGAAGCAGCTGAAATCTCTTAGTTTCCCGTGACAGATAACAATCCAGAACCCTATCCTACCATCCGCAGAATTTGAAAACACTACAACACACAAAAACACTATAATAGTCAAATTCACAGTCAAACGTTTATTATAGAGCTTCACACCGGCTCTTCCATATAATATAACGTAATACGATCAATAGAATCCTTGATGCTATACCCCTTCTTTCTAGATCAACATTCACTTGACGGTGGTTTCTATTATCCTGGTTACCAATCTTTAAAAACATACCTTTATAGACATTTTAATAGCGAAAGTAAACCCGTCGGAAACGCTTCTTACTTCATGAATGCAACACACAGATCCTCACAATCGCAGAGACGAAACTAATAAATGCAAACTGAACTTCAACAACTACGTATAGAATATCACATGCAACGAACACCGTGATATCACCCTAATAATCAGAAATTACTTCCCATTTAATTCTCTTTCAATTACCTTCGAACCAGCAGCACCTTGAATGTGTTGCAGTGATGGTGAATTTTCCTACTCTTAGTATCTTTTTTTCTTAATACAAACCACCAAGCCCTTTACGATTTTCTAAATTGCTAATACAACTTACCTAACTCAGCAACTCTTGGCGACTTTAATACACAGATAGATGATTTCACAAGCCATGGCAACGGAACTAAGCTCTTATTTGCCTTATTGCAATTGAACTTTGGTGAATCACCATTATCTAACCTACATTTCTGAACACCTCGATACTTCAATACTTGATCACATTTATTGCCTAATATTCCGATTGCGAATGCTTTGTGGGCACTACGCTCACTTCCAAACATTCACCATTCCAGCACCTCCGACTCATACCGTAATAAAAAAAATTTCCAATACCAAAGGTAATGTGTTTTCTGAACATATCTTAAACCACATTCATACACACGACGTTCTAACTACTCAAGATTTTGAGAAAGCCAACAATTTAACTTCCGCTATTACTGAATCTGCTGATGACAAATCTTGAACTTTTATCAATGGGCCTTAAGGGATATCAAATATAAACCCACATTTATAAACCACATCTGCTGTTGGGCATTACTCTTCTTAGATAATTAAAATTGCAAAAACACAGAAACTAGTCCAATATCATGTGCAAATTTATTAAATGAAACAACTGCTGCAAGTTATACAAATAGGTATTCAATAAATCAAAATAATGTTTCCTATTTAAACTCGGAAGGAATGTAATTGGTGGCAGTTCGAACATAAAGTCAAAATAAAGATTGTTCGTAAAGCTTTACGATAATAAAATTAACGGTTAATAATCTTAATACTACACACAAAATACCTATCTTTACGTGGACTTATTTCATTATAAAAATTCAAATTTAAGCTGAGTAGTTCAGCGTAATAATTTTAAGTCACGACCGCCGTCAACATGCAAATTGACACGCATTTAAAGTTAATTGTTTTTGCATTACCTGTAATACAGTAAAACAACTGACAGTTGTTTCCTTTAATTAACACTATTTAATTTTACTAAACATTGATAAAACTAACTTTATTCGAATTTTTGCAAAATAATTTCATCTAATTGTCCAATTAATAAACTAAGGGATATGTACTCACGGTTTTCACATTGACATTGCCAGTACACGAAATTGTTGCGTAAATACCAGATTGTGTACGATTTCCAGAGCGTGTTATTTTCTTTACGATGAGATAAGATAAAACGTAAACGTAGACGTACTGCATTGTCGACCTAAGAAAAGCTGTATTTGGTTTTATTACGAATGCATGCACAACTATAACAGCGGCAAAGTCCCTTATTCTAAGATTTAATAATAAGCAAAAGCAAAAGGTACCATTTTACTTAAAATATTCCGTCCCTGAACGTGTAAACGCTCTCTACATAATCGCCAGGTTATATACAAATATGCGCTACCCATTTTTGTCTTTATACAGGGTGTCTCCAAATAATATAATGATTCGTCAAAAAAACGTTAGCGAAAAAGTTTTGAGTTATAAGCCAACAAAATGGCTAATAACAACTTTGACAAAATTGTTTACAACATCTTTAACAATTTTAATAGATATTACTACTGACGAAGATAACTGTGAGCGTTATGGAAACGTTTACAATGTATAATTTAAAATACACCATTAAAAAACCCAAAAAAGATAACTATTTTATTATGTGTGATAATGGTGAAAGTTTACATTTTCATAACGTTTTCTTTGATTTTTTAATTTTTCTGGAACGAGCCAATGGGTTTCAACGAAATTTGATATGCTAGCTTTGATGTTACAGTGTGATTCTCCTAAAATGTGAATTTCATCAATAGTTTATATCATAGATATTTACTATAAGCAAATCTTTTAATTTCCACGTAACCGTTGTCCAGAAAAATAGTTATTTAAATACCGAAAATTCATTATTGTATATTAATTCGAGTGACTGATCCCATTGTCATTAAATACATTTTCTTTTTTTTATAAATGCAAATTCAATAAATAAAATAGGATTTCAATAAATAAAATAGGATACAAGAGTACATAAAAGTTATGAACACTCTCTCACCCATGCTCCGCTCACGCAGTACGATGCGTCAATAAAAGTCTTTAATTTAAACACAAGTAGATATTTTTATTTTGTTAAATGAAAATTACAATTACTAAATCAAGCTTTTTCAAAATTGAAACCGCTGCTGGATGTCGTTGATGAACTAATGTCCGTATTCAAGAAAACCTCATCTTGTTTCGAATATTTACTAATGTTCTATTCCATGCTTGATATTCAACAACAGTTTTATCATGGAGTATCTAGAACAAAGTGCCCCGAACACTCTTGATTCTTTAAATTGAGCTAATACCTGAAAATGAGGAAATTTTAAAACAGAAATCACTAAACTTGTATATCACTCTGATGTTTGCATGATGTTTTAGTTGGACAGCTAACCGAACGTTTTTCGACTGTTGTGGGAGGAGGGATGGGGTAATTAAGGGAGAGGGCGAAAAGGAGGGAGTGGTGAATATAGAGGGAGAGAAGGGGAGATAGGGAGACAAGCGGAGAGCAAGAGGGCGAGATAAGGAAACAGGGCGAGGAAGAGAGAGGAGAGGCAGAAAAAGGCGGAGAGGGAGAATGGGGTGAAGGGGCGAGGGGGTAGTCAGAAACTGCATGTTTATAGACTTGCATGCTTTACGTTTGGGCTTTTACTTGAATGCTAGTTCGTAAGTTTGCAGTGGGTATTTACCTGTTTAGCTAGTATTTTTGCATATTTTAGCCGTTTTGGGAGATAGGGGTAGGGGGAAAATAGAGTGATGAGAGGGAGATTAGTAGATATGGAAAGAGGAAGGTAGGGTGATCGGGAGAAAGGAAAGGAACGATAGAGGCAGTGGGAGGGAAGGCCGAGGGAGTGGAGGAGAGAGGAAGAAAGGAAAAGAGAGTGCTTCTAGGTCAGCTTTAAATATCTTTATGTTTTCGTGTAGGTATTTTAAGTAACTACTTGTTTATAGGTTTACATGCTTTATGTTTGGGCCTTTATTTGAATGCTATTTTGTATGTTTACACTGTTTTGGGTATTTACGTAGCTTAGTAAC
>JARFJB010000470.1:40000-42500 GCA_036346205.1 Vesta saturnalis
GCCAAAAAAAAAAAAAAGTAATGGAGTTTGTTCAGTCACCTTAGTTTCGTAACTATGCATTCTGTTTAATTTCATAATGCCTTAGGGCATTATATCGCTTCTAACGTGTTTAAAAATAGGTGCATTATTGGAAAATATCACACTATAAGGACATTAAATAATTTTGTATGTTAATGCAGTAAGTTTCCTTTCAGATATAGAAATAATGCAAAACTAAGATCAAAAATTATGCGCGACAATCAAATGAAGCAATTAGATAAAGCCGTTTTTTGGATTGAGTATGTTTTAAGGCATAATGGAGCTCATCATCTGCAATCTGCAGCTTTACCTTTAACTTGGTACCAGTACTTGCTTTTAGATGTGATAGCATTTTTGACTGTGTTAGTTTTTATACCCATATCTGTTTGCTGTTATTTGTGTAGGTTAAGAAAAACAATAGACGGTATTAAAGAAGCTCAACATAGAAAAAGACAGTAATGAAGGCTCGAGGATTAACACTTAAGATTAAGTTTATCGTCATAATTTGACGTGTATACTTTGTTCATTTTACTTTTCAAACTACATACACACAGGTTATGTTATTGATATTTTTTCTGTGTCTGTGTTGTCTTTGTGTGTGTGTGTGTGTGTGTGTGTGCGTGTGTGGGGGTGTGTGTGTGTGTGTGTGTGTGTGTGTGTGTGTGTGTGTGTGTGTGTGTGTGTGTGTGTGTGTGTGTGTCTATGTCTGTCTTTGTATCAGTGTCTGTGCCTGTGTCTGCGTGTGCGTCTGTGTCTGTATCTGTATGTGTGTCTGTTTCTGTCAAAAATATTGTTACAGCATTCAGAGCAATTTATTGAAAACATACAATTTTGGTTTACGTATTCTAATAAATCACAAACTTTGTGTATTGATGCTTCTTTCACAATATGTTAATTTTAAAGAAGAAATGTTTTCGCAGAAAAACACCTTGGTGTGTGTCAATAGGTCCTGGTGCCCAAACAAACTGGTTCTGAAACATCGTAGTGCCTAGTGAAAGGGTGGCGCCGAACTTGGGGCATCAAAGCGTCCTAAACCGCGTAAAATATGTTTTCCATCATTGGCTATGCACATTCGCATTCTGTGTTCTGTGGACAAAACAGTTGTCTCAATCTTAATTACATCTAACAAAAAATCTGTGTAGGTAAACTTTGGCGAGCGCGTAGGCTATAGAGGCAAATTTCCTCTATCAGTTACTTTGTTCGAATACTGTGCGTTTAAATACTGGCATTTCTATGGTAGTACGCCAGACATCCATCGAGCTGAAACCTCTTCTAAAATATCTTCTGAAACGTCTTCTAAAGAGGGCCAAATAGATTTTGAGAATTCCAAATATCTAACTTCGTTTAAATGTCCTTGAAAACGTATGGACCTATAATTTTCCCAAATACGATTCCGCACCATGCATTTATTTATGATCTAAATATTGATGGCTGACTTGTCGCATCCAGTGAGGTTATTTTTAAGAGAAATGTTTGCGCAATTAAAATAATCAAAGTTAAAACCGTTAATCCTTGTATTGATATTCACCTGCATTCCAGAAAAGCAAAAATATACAGAATATACAGGACTAAATTAAAATGTAATTATGTGAAAACTTTAATGTATCTCTTAAACCATGGAAATTTTGATCTAAGCTTTCACAGTTCGATTTAGTTTTGAAAAGTCTCCTCCCAGGCAGTGAAGGAAAACTTAAAAATGAAAACTGGTTACGTTCAGGGTCGTCATGTATCTTTACCTAAAAAGTTGAAGTGGCCCTTTTAACAGTATATAAAATAACAAGACTCGGTCAAAGCGTTCGACAGTTGTGTTATTTTTTTAAATTGTACCCATTTCTCCTATCGCTTTATTAATAAAGATACAAAAGAATATTACATAAAGTTGTAGCCAATGATCTTTGAAATTGAAATATCTTTAATGATACATTTTCTTAATTTTTATTAAATTTTAGTTACCCCTCTAGTACAATCTAGACATATTTTTGGACAACTTCTCAAGACCAGTACCATAATAAAATTCCGAGATTTTTTTTTTTTTTTTTTCCCCCCCCCCCGGTAATGTTTAAATTTTCAAAATACCGGTATTTTAAAAATTCAATTTACCGGTCGATTGTATAATAAAACGTCGTTACCATTTAAAAATACTTTTGGTATTTTAAAAAAAGAAACAGAGATAATAAGATTTTAGGTAAAATAGGAATTCTAGTTTAGAATGTATTAAAGTTTAATATATTTAACGAAAGTGTTGTAAAGATTTTCTTTCCTGTTATCTCAAATTTAAGAACAATAACACTTCGGTGATTATTTTGTTCGCTAGTGAAAATTTGACTCTTATGTAAATTCAATCAACCCCACTTCAGGATTCTAACCAGTGAATGAGAATTATACTGATAATTTTGCATAGTGCTGTTTCATCGCTATGAACTTTATAAATTCACTCAAACAAGGCAAATTAGATGAAATTATTCGTCCTTGAAGACTAATT
>JARFJB010000470.1:45000-97500 GCA_036346205.1 Vesta saturnalis
ATAGGATTTGCCGCTAGCTCCTGGATAGCTGTCGGGAGGTTCCTTCTCGAGGAGGAATCGTAACGGTATGAAAACAGAATAGAGGCCACTGACTCGCTATATTCGCCCGCACTGCAGCAAGTGCCGAAGATGTGGTTCACAATCTGCCTACTTGACTCTGGTGTCAACCAGTACTGATTCACTCGTATATTTTGCAGTTAAATGGTTAAACAAATAATCAAACAAACTTTCAACACAGATTAAAATAACATCGTTTATTGACAAAACGCATACCACCAAAATATATACAGGAATCCATAATAAATCTTTCAATTTACCAAAGTACAGGTTAAAACCCAACTTACCCAATTTATTTACAAATTATATACAGAGATGCTTATTTAAATTCTGAAACTTATTTGTCGCCCTGTACGTACATACGACGCTAATAACAAGTACGCTATCTGCAAATTTCTCACTTTAATTACGTTACAAAACCAATACAAAGTAGAGATCCTAACTACTGATTAAACTGTAATTCGAAAACGCCGTTCACTAATTTGCATGAATTTAGCTTAGTTGGAATGAATTTTAGTTTGCTCTTTTTATTGATAGTTGCATGCGTTTAGAATAATCGTAACTTACTTGATCAATTGTTTTCTTGCTTTAATTTACACCGGGTCAAATTTAAGTTGTTGGTGCAGGTATAAGGTAAACAATTGGGATAATCATAATTGTCAAAAAGATAATTCTCATCATTCTTAATTTGAACGAAAACAATGATCGGACGACAAGGCAAGTACTAACGTGCATCAACTATTTGCAGTTAAACGATTCTAATAATTGTAGCATGCACTTGCATTCATCGATATTGAAATGACCACTACTAATTCTTGAAATTTAACGAGCAGTACTCAAATGATGACGTAAGCGTGAACAACTTAACCATTTGTAGTTAACGTTTATTACAATTTGTAGCATGTCGACAATAGAACATACACACATTTAAATACACCAGATTACTTGCTTGATTGCAGCGCTAACCTGTATTACAGCTAACGGGTTCGGAAAACTTACTCAGAGGCACACCAATAGAGTACCATTAATGAATGAATACTCTAAACTCCTCAACAACCTTCGTACCAGGAAAATTGTGCAATGCGTGATCCTCTTTCTATTATATTACAACGGTCTTGTAAACTAAATTGAGTTTATGACTGCAATTTCAGACCAATAAATACGGACTAAGCCCTGTAAAAACCTTCATTGAGGGTTTTAGATGTGAACAGAAATAGGAAGTGTTAACTTTATGATCCTCCGTAGAGCACAATTGAAATTTGATCGAAAATATTATACAGCAATCTTTTAATCGTTTATAAATGTAATTGGCTTAATCCCTCATATAAAAGGTAACTTTTAATCAGTCAATGCCATTTACACTTCGTTAACACAATTTTTCTGGAAAAGCCCAAGATGGCCGACGAAAAGATCAAGAAAGGTCACAAGGTATATTCAAAATTTACACTATCATTAGATAATTTTTTTTAATTTAACCAATAGTGAAAAGAATGCAGATCTATGTGCCTTTTATTTAAATACTAAATGTATGTTTGGTACAATAAAGCTCTGATTTTCTTAATGATTATTTCCACATAAGATGACGCTACTTTAACTATTTGAAATTATTTATATTTACAATGAATATTTTGGTGTGAAATTAAACGTCACAATCTACGATGTGAGAATTACTAAATAACACATATTCTGTTATAAATCAAACAAATTATAATTTTATTGAACGAAAGTACATATTTACGCCACCTATAGGCAAATCGCCGAATCCCAAATGTTTAAATTACTCAATAACAGATAACTGTGTTAGTTTATTGAACTCCGTTAGAGGCGAGTTAAGCCACTCAAACACATTGGTATTTATTAATTATCGATCGATAACAGATCAATTCTAACAATTTTCGTTTTGAAAAACGTACTCCATTCTCGTGTCCTTTTTGCGGTCGCCATTGTACGACGGTATGGAATATTTCTTAGCTCGTCTAAAATTTAACACGAATTACTTGGGCTCTTCTGAAAATTTCTATTCGAATTACTTCTTACTCCAAGAACATTGCGAATATAAAGGAGTTTTCGTCGTAAAAGGGCGACTGAAAGCGTACAACCATAAACAAATTACTGGATTTAAACCGTGCCTGTTCAAATTGGTAGCCAGGCCGAGAACTATACATTCATTCCTTTTGGCATGGACTAAAATTACTACATTCTCGCTGTACATGCTAGAAGCCGTTCATCTGCTCTAAAGAGTTTAAGCAACATGCTACTCTGTAAAATTAAAGTCTTTGAATCACTAATGTGACTACAGTGTAGTTTGCTTACCTATTTGAACTTCCTCAAGTGACCGTGGTTGGTGGACGTACCCACTGCTTAATGAATCTATCTAATTATTAGTTTGATCTGTTGTGATCTTCAGAACGTTTACTTTATATAATTTAATACTATTTGATAAATTCACTTTTCGATAGCGTGCATTTATAACGAACAGTAGCTCAACTGCGACAACCTGTTTGATTACCGAGTTGTGCGGAAGTAGCTCTTCTTACTAGTTCATTAAATATTAATTGATTTCCTTCCTTTTTTAAACTAAATTCTGTTTAACTATAACGTAAATTTAAATATATATATATATATATATATATATATATATATATATATATATATATATATATATATATATTATAAGGTGAATCTTATCTAATCCCCAAAATTAAAGGAGCACTAGAACTCATCATTATAAGCAAAAAAGTTCATATGTACATGGGTCCGGAAATGCTTCGTTTCCGAGATACAGGGTGTCAAAGTTGAAAAAAGAAATCGGACTTCTTCAATATTTTTGACAGTTTCGAAATAATTTCATGAAATTTCGTATACGGGTTTTGGGACAGTTGTTTGAATAGTTGTTATCAAAAGGACATATTTACATTTAATATTAATTTCTTGTCTTGTTTTTTAATATTGGATATTTTAGTGCTCCTTACAAGTTTTAAATAAATAAACATTGTGAGTTTTAAATGTTTTTCTCAGAAACGTTGCTCCTAGCGACATCACTAAAACATACCTTTTTAGCAGAAAAGATAGGAGAATCGATTTTCTAGTCCAAAATGGTACACAGTGTAGCACAAAAATTGCAACGATTTAAAGGGTCGAAATGGTTGCCCTGGCCCTCTAGAGACCACAACTAAATGGACCACAAATTTGAATATTTCATTTCAAAAACCATCGTATACGAAATTTCATGAAATTATTTCGAAACAGTCGAAAGATATGGAAGAAAACGCGATTTCTTTTTCAACTTTGACACTCTGTATCTCGGAAAGCATTTCCGGACCCATGTACATGAACTTTTGCTTATAATGATGAGTTCTAGTATGAGTTCTATATATATATATATATATATATATATATATATATATATATATATATTTAATATTTTCTAGTATCTGGTGTAACTGAACCGTCCTTCCGATAAAATTTTGCAATTAATTTATGAATAACAACTTTTGGGATGTTGTTGTGAAACCACCCAAGTGTATGATTAGATAAGTTTTTGTTATTAAAACTCTTTTCTAGTGTAGGTATATGTTTTTCTTTCAGCTTCTGCGTAATGAAGGATCTTTCATTTCGAAAGTTAAACTTTTGAAGTAATTAATTTTGTATATTAAATTTCTTTTGGGTTTGATGTAAAACCCGCTTTACTTACGAACGTTGCGACTGATTTTATTTTGGGTCTATCTAGGCACATATAAATTATTATTATGTATATTGGTACATAGAAAGAAACAAAGATTTAACTTCATTTACTTCCGTTTGGTTGACTCTGTATCTACCCTTATTTTTAACAATTACATTTTGCGTTACACTTGAACTTTTTCTTATACTCTCTTACTTTTCTCTCGTTTCCTTGAATTCCTATTCACCTCTTTAATCATCGTTATCAAAAGTTGGGCAACGGGTTCTGTGTTATATGCAGGTGAGTAGAGGACCTTTCTTTTCCTCCGCTTCCATTTAAACACGTGACAATTGACTAATAGAAAGCGATTTTATTTCATTCCTTTCTCAATTCGTGTCCGCAAATTTAACACTAACATAGATTTTGTATTCCATCTTTTCCTTTTGTCGATTTTATATTATTACATTCCTTTCCACCTTAATAAATAATTAGACAGTAAAAGTGTTTACACCTCAACCGGCGTTAACAATTTTTTTATTGAACTGTTGGAAATGATATCAATTGTTTCATCCGTCTGTTAGAATGAGATTATAAGCTGAAGTTAAGTCAAAAGTTGGAAATAGTGATAAATCTGAAACATAATCTACTGTTTCTTGTATAAGAGTAAGTGTACTGCAAGTGCTTGGTGATTCTTTGTTACGGAGAAACTGGCAGAAGAATCTGATGTAACATAAGGGATAGTGCAAAGCTCAGTGGTTAGGGTGGGTGTGCTATTAATTTGCATGTAGGATAATTCAAAAGCATGAGTCACAATAGGGCAAAGTCAAAATAAATCAAAGGCGCCAGTTTGTTTATAATCGAAAATATCGGAATCTAAGCACCTAAATGCGAGTGTTCTACAGCAAAGTTTAAAACAAACAAAAAACGTGCTTACCTTACGTCAGCTAAACCAAGTTAATCGGTAAAATAAAATCCTCAGTCCGTGTTAAAGCTTATTCACCTTAATCAACTACAGACACACAACTTCAATAAAATCACCAAAAATAAACAAAGAAAAGTAATTACCTTAATTCCAAAAATTTTTAGTATTAAGTTGTTTCTTTTCATCTCACAGTAAAGAAAATTCTCGTACGATTGACCCTTTGTTAATTGAAAGGAGGATACCAATAAATCTTCAATCTCTTTCTGCGGATACACCTTGCAGGACTCGGCAACTTCCTATCGTCGATTTCAACTAACCAACTCTTTAACTTATATTCGCAAAATCTAATAGCGAAACTATTTAAGCGAAGACCAGGTTATTTAATAACTGCTTTTACACAAACATTAATTTATTTTGATAACGTTCTTTGTTTTTATATATGCAAAATGTATTGTAGCGATACATTTACGGCAACCTTTGTCTATCCGAACAAGCTATGATGTACTTTCTGGATGCAAATTAAATCTACCAAACTAGAAAATAGCACAATCTGCTTAAGTGCGATTAAACTCCAAAAATTAGGAAAGCACCAAAATAAACACTATTCTTCTTCAATGGAAACGAAAATATTACTGCTAATCGACGAATAACAACACAAACATTTCCCCGTAATGGATGAATTTTTCGTATATTCCACACAAGGTGAACAGGCTGATTCCCTCACGATACCTTCAAATAACCTGGGTAGAACGAGGTAAACTCTGTGCACCGATAACTACGTCAGTCGCTCAACAACTTACGACCTATCGTCTCTTCACAGCCTAACTTTAACTAACCGAAACACAAAACTCTTACCCCATTAGTCACGTGATTTTTAACCGCCACCTAAAAATCTTCCATACTAAACTGCACAATTGACATTTCTCAAGAAAAACAGACATGATACATAGAATAGATATACATCCTGTTTTCAATAAGAAACCCTATTACTCAAGTAAACCTCTATACGCTCCCCATCAACAACGTTATTACAAGATACCAAGAATTTTCAAAATATCTGAGTATGTACAAAAGTTTAATAGTATTATTGTCTAGGTTTTCAAAGTCAAAGTTTTCTTGGATCCAATTTGGATTAGATACGTCAATTTTATTTAGTGTATTTTTATTTTACTGCGGATGCGCATCTAAAATTTTATCAACTGGTTCTATTAAGTTTAGGGCGATGTTTAATTTCGTTATTATTTAAATTTATTAATCGTGTTACTGTATTTTGATTATTTTAATTAACACAATATACACATACAAAAAAATTTTGTGTAAACTCAACGTTCATACTTTATCAGAAATACGTCCTACGCACAAGATAAGACTGCGTCAAAATAGTCTCAAATAATGCTTGTCATTAATTTCATCCTTTGGCCCCTTCTTACCATTAAATAGTCAGCGTGTTCCTCGTCTAATTTTTATTTTCTTTGTATATTCTCCATATTCTTCAACGTATATGGCTGAATTTATATTTCTGGAAGTATCTTTTACTTAACTTCTATGTTATTATATTATTTCTTCCCATTATCTTGTGCCTTTGAAAGTTTTAATTTATGTGGTTTTGTTTTCTGCGTGTCGTGTTTCTTGTTTTCTGTCTTTTAAATTCGCGAGCGAACCTTCTAATTTTACTATTTCTACAATAATTATCTTATTATTAATTAAGTTTGGTTTCTTTATGAGGGCGTGTTAATTTATTTGTTTTATTATTATTATTTAAGTCATTTAATCTACTAAAAATCTTTACGTGGTTATTATCTATATGAACTAATTTATATGTAAAGTATACAATTCATAGAGTATTATAAAAAAACATACTAATTTAATATTAGTCAAGTTACTTTGATACGTGTGCGATATAGCAGGCTCACATTCCATTAATATAAGTAATTTGATTGTAATCCCATTATATTTAGAATTTACATCAGTTCTACACATAAAGACAAAATTTACATCGATTGGGGCTTGAACCTTCATGGCGCAGTTGGTTACCGCGTACTCTATCAAAGTACAGGTCGTAGGTTCAAATCCTACTCGAGGTAAACTTTTTATTTATGAATTTAATAAAATCAATAATAATTTTAATTATCATGATTCGACGATTAAGTCTGGTCCTACAATTGTAATAAAAAGGGTGTCGTATTGTATATCGTAAGTGTATCGTATACAAAATTTTAAATAATAAAAAGTAAGTTATAAGATAATGAAATAATAAGTTCTCCAAAAATACAAACCTTACACCACTTATAGTTGTGCCTTTGACTCAGTCGGTTGATTAATAGGGTGGGTTCAAATAAAATGATTTGCTTAATTGTTTTTGTTTTTGTTTTTTATAATATCGGAACAATTAAACCGAGTTTATAAAAATGTAAAAAAATAACAATATACAGACTATGTTTATTGAATATCAAATGTAATGATGAAATAATGAAGGTCTTAAAATTATGCTTAAATATAAATAAATCACTACATAAATTACCTTAGAAATTTTTGTACACAAACTTTTCTTTTGACAACCTCTGGTATCTAAATATGATTACGAAGCGGTTAACCTGCATGAAGTCATTCTTACGTAATCATTGTGCAATCTTGACATAATGTTATCAGCCGCACCCCAAATTGCAATTATCTTAATAAAATCCGTATAATTTCTTCTTAAAATTTTTAAATCCACTTATTGCATTATTTGGAAGTTTTCCATTCAAAAAATTGCAATCATAAAACAAAAATGTACGCAACAATAAAATCAAATGCGTACTTAAGATGCAATTAGTTGTAAATTCAAGTAATGATAAGTAATGATAAACGTGCAATTAAAGTAAAAATGGTAAAAAATACGTAAAGCGCCTAAAAAGAACAAATGCTTTAATTTTATGTAAATGTATTAAAAATATATCTTACCGCCAATTCGATGGCACTTTCACATAAATTTAGGTAAAAATCAAAAAGAAGCAGATTTCTGCTTCGACATTAAACAGGAAGTGAAAAAAATGGAGGCTTTCGAAGTAGATGAAGAGGTCATGCGTCCAATGCCTTTGCGCAACTCAAATGATTAGAAAACAGTTTATGGGAATATAAATCTTTACGAAAGTATGCACTATGTAGATATGCAAATTAAGTTGCCTATCTTATACCTAAATTTCAATAATTAAAATTTTCTTGTATTTAGAACTAAATGAAGGAAAGATCCTGAATTGAGGTATATTTTATACAACACAAAAGAGTTGTTACACAATTCTATAGGTATCAACTTCTGATCATATGAAAACTGAAGTTTCTACAATTATATCGGTCTGTTTCGAATCTACGTATACAGGGCGAGTTTTTTTCATTTAAGCATTGGCATCTCGGAAACTACAAGAGATAGAGATTCGGTTAAATAAAGAATTGCAGTTTATGAACCTAAATTAACGACAATTTCAGTTATTGGAAAAAGTTCATGGCTTACTAGATATTTAAAAAAATGGTAGTGTTTTTATGATTTTCTACTGGCGTCGCCACTTTTGTTCTATCTCTTGTTATTCCAAAGTTATGGTATAAACTTTTTTTTTAAATGGAAGGTATAGTAAGCTGTGCCTTTATCAGATGCACATTTTTTACGCTTTGTAACTATATCAGACATGATGTACCTATTTATTTTAAAATAACAAAGTCATAACGATTTTCTTATTGATTTACAGTTGGCCATGGAAAGATGAATTAATTATTATGGTTTTTGGCAGTTTTACATCCTTGCCATAATAAATACAGTTTCATTTTCAAACTGTGATGAGCGAAAACAAGTTTAGTGATTTTTCTTTTAAATGTTGTAGAACCGTTATTATTAGGAATACAACAAAATGACACGATTAAAATTATAGCATAGACTATAAGTTGTCTATGATTATAGACATTTTAATGCGTAACATGTACATACTAATTACCTGCTCGCTTGAGTTAGAACAAACTTAGACTTTTTAAGTAGCAGTAATAGTTGGCTTTGACATTTTTAAAAGAACAAATTGTTCTCTTTATAACGATATAAGGTTTGCTACATATACTTTGATGAATAAACGCGATACAGGAATTTTCGTATTATTGACAGTGCAATGAAAAAATAAACAAAGTACTGGTGCTCATTGTTTTAATTGAAAATTGACAGTTTTGTAACTTCGTAAATTAAATTAAAGATGTTTGTTTTCTATTCGTGTCTAACTTAATATGTAGGAATGTTTTATAATGTGTAATAAAAATAGTGTTTTTGCTGCCAAACGGTACCAACAATTGTATGAAAATCGACGTCAACCATCTCTACCGACGTTCAACAATTTATACAGAAATCTGAGGCAGTTTGGTTCCTTTTCGAAATCAAAGAGGATGAAAACATCATTAACGAGGATATCCAAATAAATGTATTGGCCTACGTTAATCAGAATCCTTCTACTTCGACCCGACAAATTTCAGCTGAAGTTGGTGTGTCGCAAACCACAGTCATGAGAGTTTTGAAGAAACACAAATTTCACGCATATCACCTATCAGTAGGACAGACACTGCATCCAGGAGACCAAGCTGCAAGAATTACGTTTAGTAACTGGTACATTAATACGATTCAACAGAATCGTATTAATTTCAAAATCAAATTCTGTGGACCAATGAAACCAAATTTACTAATTGCGGTATGTTCAATAGGCGCAATGAACATTTGTAGGTGCAAGAAAATACTAGGATACTTCGTGAAAGACCGTCTCAAAGAAAATTTTGATTCAATGTTTGGTGCGGAATTAGTGGATCGCGAATTCTTGGACCTTTCATTTATGACGAAAATTTGACAGACCAGCGTTACCTGGAGTTTCTACAAAATGAATTTCAAGATATGTTGGATATGTTGGATTTGGAAACACGATGGTGCTGCGCACAACCAACTGCAAGTGAGAGAGGAGAAAAACATAGCTAGCCGAGTAATAGATCTTCCTGGAACAAAGGTTTTTGGATCACTAAATCTAAGAAACTTTAGAATACTGAAAAATCTGTTTCTGCTCACTATCTCTGTAGTAAGTATATTCGGTCCGCCAAACAAAAGTCACGCCGCCAATATTCCCGTATCTCTGGGTAATGAAAAGGCCCATATATAACTGAAGAGAGAAGAATGTATACATTTCAGCGATTGTGATATCTTTCCATATTACACGGTATGCTTTTAGACTACCATTTTCAGCAAGATATTTCCCTGCCCGCTCGTTTGTCCAGTCACATACATGTTGAACTATTCTTTGAGAAAAAATGCTTCAAAGCAGTTTTCAGGAAATTTCATATCGTCAAGGCGACACCGGCATGAATACCTTCGAATACACTCAAGAAAGGCACCACTGCATTTGCTTTTGTATCCTAAAAATTAAAATAAAACCACTGCAAAATGTAGAATAGGAATCTTACAGAAAATGGATCTGCTAGTACAGCGAAATGACCCACATATTGCTGATTATCACCATCGACGTCTCTATCTGAAATACTACTTAAACTGTCGTCACTATCCGTATCGGAATTACTGAGTACATATTCAGACCCTGAATCTTGAAATGGCTCGAAAGTAACACTGCACGAACGGAATGAAACACGTTTGCTGTCGGTAAGATCGTACGACCTTGAACGAGCCAATCAAAATCATCTTAGTAAATAAATATGCACCATTCCAGGGCATATCCACGTAACTGCAATATTATTTCCAGCTGACAAATTTGTTGCCACAAGTGACAACCTGGAATGGCACACCGTTATTGATTTGTTACCACATGTGGCAACATGGACGTGAAGGGCTTAATAATAAGTTATTAGGCATTCCAAACCCGTTTCCCAATATGGCGGCTGTGGGCAAACCAGGGAGGTGTAAATATAATTGGAGTGGCGTCACAAATTCAGATTTAAGGGCATAGTAGTCGTAATTACGAAAACTTTCACCGCTTGGTGTCGCAGCAATAGCTTTTAAGTTATTTCATCTTTTAGGCAACACACAAAACTAGTTTCGAATATCTACCTGGTCAAAAACAGTCCAAAGCTGCTTATTGTTCGAAAATAATCCGTTCCACCGTACTTGTAGCACAATAGATGAGTATGCGTGTCTAAATGATGTAAACAATTATAAGACCGGTTTACCTGCAAAATCTCTTATCTTATTGAATACAAAAGGGGTTTATTTTGTACAAGATTGAGAATGTTACACAAATCATTTATTGAGATAGTAATCAATTGGTTTACATTACAAATTAAATTTGCACCATTCACAATAAGTAAAAGTTGCAGCATATGAAATAGATACTAAATTAACAAAAACACTTCATTTGAACAATTATTACAAAAATATGTTTTTCTTGAATGCGGATTTTGAAGAAATGGTTTATATTATGACCTTGCTCTTACTAAATAGCTACTAAAAATATTAATTAAAAATCCCTTGCTTTCATCCCTCTAGGTATTCTTGGATCGGCTATTTCCGGTAATACAACTTCTTCACAAAATTTTACTAATTTTGACAACATACTGTTATAAAATATTTTATCTTGAAAAAACAACTAAATCATTATTATAAGTTTTTGTTATGAACGAATAAGTTCAAATGTAAATATGTAATTAAAAATTATTATTATGGTAAAGTGGGTTAATGCGTTTTGGTAAGTGTACCATTTGCTTTTTAATTCAAAGTCCCTTTCGAAGGTACCATCTAGCGGATATTAATATAATCATACGGATCCTTCGTATTTCGTTTCCTTCTTTACCTACAACGCTTTGTTTGTAGTATTATGATTGCCATGTGATGTGACTTTGGTTAGAACTCATGTGCAAAATCGACAGACAGTAAGAAATTCGCTCATTGTATCGTTATCACTGTTGCCGGTTAGTTCATCAAATAATTTATATTTACAATTACCTGTATTGCGTGGAAAAACAAGCTGATTATAACGTAACATACAACTGAGGCGGTAGATGCGCTTACTAATTTTTAGCAAGCTGAAGTGCATACTTCAGAGGGTGAATGCACCTGGTAGATGTACTGTCCCCACTTGTTTATACGTACACAACAATGTTATTTGTTACGTAGATAAATATATATATATATATATATATATATATATATATATATATATATATATTTCACAATGGTCCGTAATTATAAACGAAAAACTGCCAAAACGAGTTTTTCCCCAGAGGATTTAGCAACTCCTATTGAAAATATCAAGAACGGGAAATATGGTACATTGCGTACTAGCAAACTATTCAATATCAGAAGTACTGTGAAAGACCATGTAAAGGGTCGTAGAGGTAAAGTTCAACACCAGGAAGACCTGCTGCTTTACCATTAGAAGATGAAGAGGTCTGGCAAATGGCCTAAAACGCCTCGAAGTGGATTTCCTAAGTCAAGGAAATTTTGAAGTCGTTAGCAAATATGTAAATGTGAAGAAAATCAAAACCCAGTTTAAAACGGTATACCTGAGAAGACTGGTTCCTCAATTTTAAAAAAGACATAATCTGTCCATTAAAAAGCAAGCCCTCGAATATGCGAGAAAAGGAATACAGATCCGTTTATTGTTTAACCATGTTTCGATTTACTCAACAAAACCTTACGAGAACTATATCTGCATGACAAGCCGTCGAAAATCTGGAATATGGACGAAACGAGTTTTTGTAGTGACCCTTCTAAAACAAAGATTGTAGAAAAGCAAAGCCTCTACTAGAATCATATCCGGTCCAGGAAGAACAAACACCACAGTTCTCTTTGCTCCGCTGCGGATGGCACAAAAGCTCGCTTTAATAATTTACAAGGAAAACGTATATGGGATAACTGGGTGCCACTGAACGACAAGCAATATCCAGACACAACATACTCTGCTACTAATAATGGTTGGATGGAGAAGTTTTTAAGAACTACTTTCTTAAAACATTCTACCTCTTGTAAAAGGAGACTTCCAGTTTTGGTCATATATGATGGCCATACCACACATATAGACATTGACATCGTTGAGCAGCAGTAGCTTCCAATATCTCCATTATTAAACTACCTCTACATAGCAGTCATATCCTCCAACATTTGGATTTAACAGTCTTTAAATCTGTCGGTAGTTGGGATGCAGATCTCAACTGACAGCGATCATGTTCAGAAACTACAAAACAAGTGTTGAATGAAATGGTAGGAAATGTTTGAGTATAGTACTCTGAATATTTTCTGAAGGATTCAAGAAAGGTGGCATCCATCCATTTAACAAAAATATAATAGATTTCGACAAGTTCAACCCAACAATTGAAAGGATGGAAGCTGCTGATCATATTTCAACAAGAACACAAGACAATATAATCGTAGTAGTGCAGGCATAATTTCATAAAACACAATATACAGCAGATTAAATTACAGGATGATGTACAAGAAGAACAACAATCAACGAAGATGTACTTGATGAGGACAGAGACAACTCATTACTTTAAGTAATGTAGTAGATATATAAATCGATGAAATAAAATATAGAAAATTAATTGACAGGATAAGGCAGAAGAAAGGACAGTAATCAATGGAGATGAACTGGTTGAGAGAGATGATGGTTCTACAGTACTCATCAATGGTAATGTTGCTTCATGTTAACGCCAACGATTCAGTAATCAATCTGCTGAAACTGTATAAGCAAATGGAATAAAACCAAGCCGTTGTTTTGAAGAATTGTTGCTTGACTTGGTTAAAAAATCTATTTAATGATATGCAAACATCAAGAAAAAATGCCAGGGCCGAGTTGATAACAAGTGAAGAAGTCATGAAAACTTGAAGAAGCGAAAGCAATAGTAGAGACTAAAAAAGAATGATAGATTGAGAGCACAAAAATTTAATAAGGAAAATCGGAAGCCATCAATGAGCAAGAAGGTATGACTTTCTGGATGATATACACTTCCTTATTTCGCAGGTAAAATTGAAAGTATTGATTCTGCTCAGGTCATCTAAATGTCAAGTTTTTAAGAAGGATAAAGTCAAAGGTTCAGCGAAACCATCTTTCACATGGCCCTCAGTTGACACATTTCAAGTTTCTGCAAATGACATAGTACATATTTTGCCTCATACAATCGGAAGAAGAAATGAAACAATATTTCTGTTAATTTTCAGATATAATGTTAATTAGAGTTTTGAATCATTAATAATGTTTCTCATAAACAATTTATTTACCGTCCTTGATAAAAATGTTATATCTTCCTTACCAATTGTTCAATTTCACTATATCCTATTCCATAACAATCTGTACAAGATGGTCTAGTTCAGATGTTAAGTCGAGTTAAAGCTATTGAATGCAAGAATATTATGGTGCTGAAATTTAAGTCATACAAAAAATCAATATATTATCATAATTATCAACTCTTTTTCATGTTTAAGAATATTTGGGAGGTTTAGTTAATAGGTATGGTTATGTATGACACTTTCTTCATTCCTGAAGCTATTTCAAAACACTGGTTAATGAATAAAGTTCAATTTGCATTTGGGTAGGTCCAGTTTACTTCACTAATTTTATTAAATATAAAAATCTTTGGTAGATTTGATCTACGATGTATTTTAGATACGCACTAACCAACTGCACCATTAAGGTTCAAGCCCAATCGATGTAAATTTTGTCTTTATGTATGTAGAACTGATTAAAATGATGGCGCAGTTGGTTAGCGCGGTACTCTAGCAAAGTACAGGTCGTATGTTCAAATCTATTGAGGTAAACTTTTTTATGTATTTAATACAATTAATAATAATTTTTAATTACATATTTACCTTTGAACTTATTCGTTCATAACATAAACCTATAATAATTTAATATTAGTCAAGTTGCTTTTGGTATTTGTGAATCCTTGTGATATTGCAGGCTCACATTCCATTAATATAAGTAATTTGATTGTTATCTCATTACATTTAGAATTTAAATCAGTTCTACATACATAAAGACAATTTACATCGATTGGGGCTTGCACCTTGATAGGCGCAGTTGGTTAGCGCGGTACTCTAGCAAAGTACAGGTCGTATGCAAATCTTACTCGAGGTAAACTTTTTATTTATGTATTTAATTAAATTAATCATAATTTTAACTAAATCATTGTCTGTATATATATCAAATCACGAATCAAAATCAATATACTTGTTGCCTTTGAATGTGATAGCGTATCTATGATTATTTTAAGATAACTTTATCTTCCAAAATTTTCTTTAGCTACATCACTAATAATTTGTCCTTTGATAGAATATAAACGCTTGACTTCAATTAGTTTGTTATTTCATTTTACCATCAGGAGACGCTGCCAAAAAGGGATGGATATCTGATATAAAATACCATATTTATCAACCTTTACTTTATACATGGCTTCTACTTTTGTATTGCAACACGCTCATTATCCCTTCCGTAGGTAACTGCTTTATTTTTAAATACCAATTTTCGTAAAGCAAAGACTTCAGTAAATTGTTGATTCTGTGATTGATCCATAGTTTCGTTCCATATGGCATATTTTCTTCTTGTTGCAGTACTTCAAAATTAATTGCTCTTCACTGATGTCTACTGTAGCAGCACAGCACCATAATCGTTTAAGTTATTATCATTATTTAAGTTTACTCGTTTTCGATGTTTTCCTTTTGTTTCACCCTTTCTTGCTGGTTCTGTCGAACAAGACAAATTTTTCATAGTAGAAAACTTGAAAAACTGCATTAAAGACAAACCTGCTGCAATACATCTTCTGTGGCAAAGTCCTCTTTGTATGAAATTAATTCTTTTACCACCAGTAAATTTTGCACCAAAGACGTGTAACGTTCAGCATGGTTTGTGGTCTCATTAAACTAACCTATCTGCTTTTGGACTATACTTTCTATTAACCTGATTAATTGTGCATAAATGTTACAACTAGTAGTAAGTATATGGTTTTCCTCGTTATTACTTTTTCTTTTGCAATAATCATCTCTTCAATTGGAATGGTTTCCAAATACATGTTTCAGTATATTAAGTATGTCTTTACGCAATATAGCAATTTATTTGTTGTTTGAAATAGCGCATCATAAAGATGTTGATAAACGTTGCAAATTTGATTTTACAATTTGCCTTCCAGAAATGATAATTTGATAATTTGTGAAGGTTTGATGTAAAGCCCTTGTTACGTGATTTGCATTCTAATTTCTAACAAAACGACCATACGGTACGTTTTGAACAATACGTGCATATAGACTGGAATCTCCATCTCCGATGAAGTATTTAAAAGTAATCCATAAAGTTCTTCAGACTTCACAAAACCGCGAACAATAATTTCTTGCTCCTTACAGGAGCGTCATAATTTTAAAACATATGTGATTCTTTACTATTTTATTCTTTCTGGCCAAGTAGCAAGACGTGCAAAATTTGTTTCTTACTCCAAGATAAAGAAGTTTTTTGGCTGTATGGCCAATTATGCAAGCAACTCCTGAATTTGACGTATACCCGTGACCGTAGGATCGTTTCGCCCAACTCCATCCACATAACCGTGATGTATGGTAGCCCGTGTTCCACGTTTCCTAATTCTAATGCATGAGCTTTTTCGATCTCCACAGTTTTTTCATATCTTCGGATATAGCATGTTCACTTTTCCCTACTATTTTTTATTTTCATAAAAATTTTTTTGACATATACGGAATGTCCAAAACTGACAAAATTCAGTGCTCTGTGCGTAGCCATTTCCAACGGATATTGTTCATGCAAATTGTTGATTAATATTATTTTATTTTCTTGCAATTCAATTAAGAATGTTTTGTCACATTACAGGCAACAGTAATCTTAGAATATATCTCAATCCTCTTCCCGGTTGATAAGTACAGAATACCTCTGCACTTATGTTGTTGAAGTTTTATTATTTGATTAAAATATATTGAAAATTTACAATGCGATTTCGGACATTCTAAAGTAACTGTTTCTATTTCCAAGCCAGGCAAAGTTTCTTCAGGAATCCTAAAAATCAAATTTTATTTATTGTTTTATTCGGTTTTGTTAGTACTTTCAACTTTTGTACATGTGTGTACATCAAGTAGGGAGTATATTCCTTATTTCATGAAGTAAAAACATTTTGAAACAAGTGGTTGGATCACAGAATTCCACATCTAAAAGGTTACGTTTTATTAAAAACTCTTGAAATAAATATTGCAGAAAATAGAATTTGTAATAACTTTTGTTTAAATTTTTTTCTGTGATCAATATAATTGAAAATATTCATTACATACTGTATACGTTATCACGTGATTGGCGATTTCTCAGTAATTATTGATTTTAGAAAACACGTATTCAAGAAAAGTTGTGTAAAACGATATTAGAAACAACTTTATTTTAAAAAATTACGTATAAAAAATAATTTTCTCTAATATACAAAAAAATCCATACGCCCTTCTGTAAATGCCCTTTGGCTCGATCGATATTGCTCAAAAATTAATCAGAGCTGGCATTTTATACAAAACTCTAAATTCAAAGTTTGATCAAAATCGTAGGAGTAGCAACGGAACCGTGTTCAGAACGGATGGACCGGCCGGCGCTCGGACAAAATAATGCTCTACTAACTCTGATTCGACGTGAAAGTAAAAAAAGGGTTGTTAAAATTTTCAATTTTGAAATCGTCGCATCTGTATGTATATAAAGATGTGAAGTAAAAATTGTAAGGTCATAAAGATAAGTAATTTTTACGATGACGGCATATCTAAAGAAGGATGACGGATGTAACTCATGACACCTCATGACACTTATAAACAATTTTCAAATTTTCTCAAAATGTTTTTAATTCGTGAAACATGATCAGTGAAAAATCTGGAATTTTGGAACTGTGGCAGGATCTGTAACAATCAAAATACACCCACGTACCACACAAAATTAAAAACACCAAAGCGTTTCGATAGCTATGCTATCATCATCAGCATCGAATACGGCGGACTAAAGAACATACTGAACTGATATCTACTTTATAATTTATTAAATTATATTTATTTATTAATATTCTTGGCTAAACTAATATTAAACAATCGCATGTAAAGACTCATCAAAGGGGATAGGGTTCAAAATTTAGAAGAGACTTTAAATTTATATGACAAAGTAAATAATTATTTTGTTGAATTATACTTAGATTTTGAATATTATAATTATAGGTAATGTGATTAATACACATTGAGTTATCATATCTAAATTATTCAAAGAAATTGAATTATAATTTTAATTTGCATGAATATAGTGCAACTCCTGTACACAACAAAATTCTTCAAAAGGTATACTTGGGCATGCTGTGAATACGCATTCATATGACTTTTGATTATAAGCAAAAGAAATTCGCCATACATGTAAGTATAAATATGTTTGAATTTATTCAATATTATATTAACCATTTAAATTTTAGCTCAAATAATATTCCCTTTGACATGCATACACGTTGTCGCACATCATGTTTGTTACAAAATATGGAAATTATGAACACAATAATGAAAATATCAATGTCAACAATAAAGTACAAAGTCATAACACTCACATAAAATGTCCTCCTTATCTGGTCACTTATGATGAAGTTGATCAGAAAACAGCTCCTTCGAAATCCAACTGCTTCTTGACATCCAAATTTGCTTCTATTTTAAAATGCTTAAACGTTTACGTAAGTTTCACTAATGTTTCTTCATATTGATGAATCTTTATTTTAGGATCATCACACTTATTATTTTTAATTCAAAATAAATTTTGAAATGCATGGATAGTTTGAAGGTTATTTAAATTAAACACGCTTCCAGTAAATAAAATGTATAATGATAATAACACGAAGAAAACACAATTAAATATCCATAACAAACGTAAACAAAACAAACTAAAAAAAAACAATGTCGAATCTGCGGAAATATTTTCAACTCGCTGTCGATAACAACCGATTTTATTTAAAAGGTAAACTAACCTTAATTTAATTATTTACGACAAATGAATATCACTTGTTTTTAACACTGCCGATACTAAAACCGCACTTTATTTTATATCGAAAGTGACGTTATTTTGTTTAAAATAATTTCAAGAAAAATTTGGCAACATCTTGCTTTAGCAAGCTGTTAGAACAGAGAAAAACTGAGAGAGCTACTAATCCTTCAGCACTTCTATTTATATGCAAAGCGTAGAAACCAAAATCTTCGATTGTTATCAACAGTTACCTCCAATGTTTCCTCAATTCTGATTGGCTAAAGCATTTCTTAAATTACAATTTAATTTCAAAAGCTCATAACTTTTGCCCCTTAAACCTATCTTAAAACTAGCAACATATTCGGAATCTCATAATTTTCCTACAAATTAAATCCAAACACGAACTAAATCCTCCAATTATTAACCATGTTGATTTTACATTGATTTATTGATTTTAAGCTAATTTTATGTACTTTACAGGCCTGGAATTGAGTATGGGATCTACTACACATAAATATTCATCTTTTAAATGCCTAGCCAATTTGAAAGGAAAATTATTTGAAATTTTCAAACACCCTTAGAAACTAAATTTGGCAAAATAGTCACAATATAGTGAATTGTGACTTGAAATTGAGGCTACTTTACTATTTTACCTCTTATAATTTATTTTGAACAAATTGTCTCAATCTATAATAACTTTTACATAATTTTTGTGAGGAAATAACATAACCTCAAATTAATATTCTAATTTTTAATGTATAATTTTACACTTTTAAGCACTTAAATGTTTGTGAAAGTGTTTATTCTTAATGTCTCAATTTAATTTATTCTCACACTTTTATAGGTTTATAAGTTCTTCTGAGACTAGTGTCAATTGTTGCAAATCACTAATTTAAGGTCTGTAAATGTTGATTAATCACAATAATTCCAGAACTGCTGGCTTGTTTATGTTTTATAGTTAATCACCAATGTATTTATTCTGTTTTTTATGTAATTTTAGCACTTATATACGTTTATCGCACTAACACGAACGTTTTCATGGTTCTTGGCTGCGTATAATGAAATTGTGACATTGATACATGCCTAAATCTAGTTTTAACATTATTTTGTAATCTACAACCTGTACCTCATGTCGTTAGGGAACATTATGTTTAAATAAACTTACTAACTAAATATGAACTTGATTTAATGCATAACGATAACTAAACATACCTTCTACTTAATGTAATATGTTGTCGAATATACTTATTTTAACATTTTATTATGAATTATCTAAATTTACATCCATCTCAATGTTAATCAATCATTCTTATCTAATATTATATATAACGAAATGTACCATTTGTACAAATTAATGAAATTATTCACTATGTGACTTACATAGCTACACGAATGTAATTTAAATCATCTCAACATATACCATCAGCATAACGCTCGTTGCTAATCTGGTGAAAGTGAAAGTTAAGTGAAAGTTGCTAGTCTGGTGAAAGTTAGTATTTTCCTAGAGTTTGGATTAGATATGTAGATGATGTGTTTGCCATCCTTAATACCAAAATTTGTAGCGTTGAGAACTTTGTAGAAACTTTAAATTCTAAATTTCCGACAAACAAATTTACCTATGAGATAGAGGCAAATGACAGTATCCCGTTCCTTGATACTCTGGTAACAAGAAATGGTAGTAAACTAGATATAGATATTTATCGCAAGGAAACTAGCACTAAAGGTTCATAACCAATGATTCAAATCACTGTAGACAGCATAAACTCGGGCTTTTAACTTTTTGGTTCATAGATTGCTTAATTTTCCTCTTTCAGTTCAAAATTATAATAAATTGCGCACTATTAAAGGAATTGCTGCATACAATGGGTTTTCAGATGAAGTGGTTATGAATATAGTTAGAAACATACACATAGGATGAGGGTTAAGATCGTAACTACATTAGGTAACGCTAGAGAACGAATAGAAACAAAATCTGTAAAGTTACCCAACTATCCTGCTTATACAAAGGTCTACCTAAAATCTTTTCCAAAATTAATTTGAAAACAGTCGCTACTTCAGATAATAGTTTGCAAACTCTTTTAGGCAATCAAAAGATACAGTGGATAAGCAGGATAGGTCAGAATTTATAAGATTAATTGTAAAAATTGTGAACAATATATGTAGAGGCAAACTAAACGACCTATCAAAATTGGTTTTAAGGAACATTTAGCTCAGATCAAATACAAACGGTGCGACAATGCCTACATATGTTAGATACAAGTCATGTAGTAGATGAGGTATCATTAATCAAACACGTTAGTAATAAGCACGAACTTGATTGTTATGAAAGTTTAGAGATCAAAACAAACAAATTCTAATGAATAATGATGATCAAGGACCTTTAGGCTACTCTGCTCTCATTAAACTTTCATAACTTTCACTTTCACTTTCACCAGATTAGCAACGAAGCGTTACTCGCTGATGGTATATATGTTGAAATTTTCTTTAGTCCGCCCTAGTCGACCGCTAATGATGATAGCGTAGCTATCGAAACGCATACAGTGTTTTTAATTTTATGTGGCACGTGGGTGTATTTTGTTTGTTAAACATGATCATCATCATCAACAAAATCTAAATAAACCAAACATACATTAGTAGTGATCGAGATTTCTTATAATATAATTTTTAAATATTTATTACTAAGTACGAAATACTTACGTTTCAGAATATTTCTGATGGGCATCTTATCTTCTGATACTTAATGGTCACTGTTTTCAATTGTTTTTATTATTCTTTCATGTTTTCATCGTAAACCTTGTGCTTTGAGGCCTTGTTTTCTTCTTGGTCGCATAACATGATTACCGATTAACTATTTCCGTTGATAGAAAATCTGTATTTCTAACAGATTAAACATATATTTTAATTTAAACGTTTATAGCTCACTTTCTATACAATTACTAGATATCAAACACTGAAATTTAATTTAAAGAAATGCATTCGAATATCTATTATTAGGTAAACACTTACGCAAGTACAAAGACAAACTGCACAATTATAGAAAATTGATCACACAAAAGTTATTTGCCTACAAAGTTAATCCTTTATTGTTCATTTAGAAAACGTACATGTACCTGTTTTGAGCTTAAAATTCAGGTACATTTGAATATGTATGATGGGTTGCCTAGTACAGTGGTACTCATTTTGTAACATTGTAACACAATTAATCGATAATTACAATATTTTTTACTTTTGTTAATTGTAAACCTGGTATAAATGCAAGAATGTTTTGTCTTAATTTAGTGAACCAGCTTTATTTATAGCAATAGTACTAAAAAACTGTTATTTTAATCGTGATTTTAATTAAACGTATCATTGCACTACTGATTAAAGATACCAGTACCATTTTTTACATTACCTGAAGGACGTCGCCTCATACAAAAGTGCAAAGAAAATTTTCAAATTTTATTAGATTTCTAAGGAATGTGTAAAAACGCAGTTTTGTTTGTATTAATTTAAATCTCTTTAATTTAATGCAACTATTAAGATTTGCTAATTATATGTAGTTTCAAACCATAATATAATTATAGCATAAATGCGTTGTTCTGTATTTTCGACTACTATGTATAACGTTAAAACCGGTCAGGCATTGCAGCTATCATAGACGGTGTCCTCTTTTCGTCTGTCACACAGTATACAGTATACATCGTATTTAATGTTTAAGTTTCTAGTTTGTAAATTACGATTAAGCGTTGAGTGATAATATTTATCACTCAACGGATTAAGTTATTATAAGTTTTTGTTATGAACGAATAAGTTCAAAAGTAAATATGTAATTAAAAATTATTATTAATTTTATTAAATACAGTACTCTAGCAAAGTACAGGTCTTAGGTTCAAATCCTACTCGAGGTAAACTTTTTATTTATGTATTTAATAAAATTAATAATAATTTTCAATTACGATTAAGTTAATTTATATTATGTTATTTAAGAAAGTAAATATTTAATTGGTTTTATGTGCCTAACTATTTTTTTTATACATTAGCCGAGTAACATTTCCTAGCAGAACTTTACATTAGCCTATTTTAAATTCTAACATTTTGACTTTATAACATGTCAGAGAATAACATTTTACTAATGAAGAATTAATACAGTTAAGTAAAAGCTAAATTATTAAAAATTCCGGGCACCTTATCATTGGCAAGACATTGATGCTCATATATAAACAGAGAAAACGCCAAAATGTTTGTTTTAAAAGACTCGGACCGTTTATCTAACAAGGTCGATGCCACTCCAGTTATGTTTACACCTCTCTGGGGCAAACACTTTTTGGCAGTTCCATAAGAAAGCATTTAGTTTGTAGATGTTGCTTGCGAAAACAGTGGTTTTTTAAGTTTTGTTAGTGTTTATATACTCATTATATACTTTTTAAGATGCAGAGTGAATATTTAAAGACATTATTATTGGAGAATTGCGTTGTTAGTGTACGGTAAGCTTGAAAATGCCAATTTTTTTCTTTTGTTTACGTTTTCTATCAATAATTTTTTTTGCAGTTATTTAAAGAAATTGAAGTTAATCAATAATGTGGATCGTTTTACATTGAAACTTCAAGATTTGAACACTTCTATTCACGGAGTTCCGCCTGTCACTAATATTGTTTCATATTTAGTATTAACTCATATTTAGTATAACAAAGCATAAATGAAGGCGTACAAAAGCTTGCATTCTTTTAAGTATTTTGAATCTAGATTTGTTGTAAATGCTGGGACAAAAGTGGTGAATTAGTTGGAAAGGTAAGTTTTCTTTACAGGGAAAATTATAATTATAACTTATAAGTTCACAAAGTAGGAAATATTAACTCAAAGTTTACCTGTTTACCTATTTTTTACAACATTTTCTAAATCATTTTTGTTTACAACTTGTATTTGATTTCCGCTCAAACATTCTCAAAGAGGAAATGCAAAACCTCTAGATGTGGTGTATCGTAACCCAAGACGGAAGTATATCCACTGCACATGCATGGATTTTATTTTTCTTGACATTTATAAGAAGTTTAATATTTTACCCATATGAATAAAGAAATTAATTTCAATCATGCAATATTTATTTTATCAAAATTTATCATCATGACAGCAGATGTGTTGATTTCTCCACAGTCACTTGATAAAACAATGCTCCAAAAGTCAACAACGGTGTTTGTAGCATCCATGACCTACTATAAAAAAATCACAAATAATAATCCCTGTAGTAAAAGTTTGAAATCCATGGCACTCTATTAAAATTCAATGTATACATATATATATATATATATATATATATATATATATATAATAATAATAATAATAATAACCTTTATTGCCCAACAGCAAAAGCCAATTACAGAGCAAACTATATAATATTACACATATACAAAGATTTATATAAATATATAATCAACCCATCAACGTGAGTAGTAACTAATTATGTGTACTACCAATGATAATAATAATAATATATAATAATTATAATGATAACAATAATAACAATAATGCCCTACATAGTTATTAAACACTAAAAACAAAATGATTTACAAGAAGGACACATAGTTGACAATAGGACAGTCCCTTGAAACCCTTTAAGCCCTATTACTGTAGTTAACATAACAGTCAATTATAGAAGTTAATGGAGAGCAATATATGTCACAATTAGAACATATCTCATTGTACAATTGACACATTTTAACCACTGGTGACTTTAAAAGTAAATTAGATTTGGCAAAGGGACATGAAATGTACATCTTTGTCTTGTTTCTAACCTAGGAATATGAAAACAAATGTTGGCAAGAATAGATGCACAATCAATATAATTATGTATCATTTTGTATAAAAATGACAAAGTTATGATATTCCTTCTAGTCTCTAAAGACTGCATATCAAAGGTGTTAAGCAACATTGTATTTGAACAACCTTTCTCAGGATAAGCATTAAACATCTTAAAGCACAAATACTTCAGGAATTTGCGTTGAATATTCTCAATTAAAACTTTGTAGCAGCCATAACGAGGTGACCACACTAATGCACAATATTCAAGCCTAGACCTCACAAAGGCATAAAACAATATCTTAATCGTACGGATGCTCGTAAATTGTTTAGATTGGCGTATTACGAACCCTAATAATTTGTTGGCTGATGAAACGATGTCCATCATGTGCTGATTAAAAGATAATTCGATATCAAAATGTACACCCAGGTCTTTCATACCTGCACAACGGTCGACTGTCATAGAATTAATTTCATATACAAAATGTATAGGATTGCGCTTTCTAGAAAACGATAAAACTCTACATTTACTAATATTAAGTTTAAGCCTATTATAGCTACACCAATTAGAAAGAGCTGAAAGATTACGCTGCAACGCAACGCAGTCCTTCAGATTAGTGACAGATGCAAAAATTTTGACGTCATCGGCAAACATTAAAGTTTTACAATCAAGTTTTCAGCAAGGTCATTTATAAATAATACGAAAAGCAAAGGACCTAAATGTGAACCTTGCGGTACGCCGGACTTTGCTACATATGGAGGTGATGTATAACCATTGTATACTACTCTTTGATTCCGATTACCTAGGTAAGATTTAAAAAAGCCAACCAATAATCTACTGAAACCGTAACTTTCTAACTTAGCCAATAATAGATCGTGATCAATACAATCGAAAGCTTTAGATAAGTCAGTATAAATCACATCTACCTGCTTTTGAATGTCTAGATTTGCTGCGATAAATTGAGAGATAGAACAAAGGTTTGTGCAGGTGGAACGTTTTCTAACAAAACCATGCTGATATGGTGATATGTATGGTTCTACAGATCTGTAAATGTGACTATACAGAATCAGTTCAAATAATTTAGAAAAATTGGAAAGAATTGCAACCGGTCGATAATTGCGTATATCAGCGGGATCCTTAGATTTTAGTACAGGACAGATTTTCGTGATTTTCCAATTATCAGAAACGTTGCCGTTTTTAAGCATAGATTAAAGATTGCTAATAGTGGTTGCATAAGTATGTCTGAGCAATCCTTGATAAGATAACTCGGAACTTGATCAAAACCAGCTGTTGGTTTATTTTTTAGTTTAGAGATAGCCAACTAATATCATTCTCTGATATATTTGAAATATTAATATTTAAAAAGTCAAGGTTTGAGGATGCATGACGTTAACGTCCTGCATCGTCAAATCTGATATACTGGAATTCATGGGCAAAAGCATTTACTATATTTTGTGGGTTATCAATACATTGTTGTCTTTATATAACTTCCCTGGTATTCTAGAAGAACCTTTTCGAGCTCTAACAAACGACCAAAAGGTCTTACTATTGCAAGTGATAGAAACTTCGACTGTCCTAACATACTCATTGTAGGCAGTGTTGATTTGTTGTTTAATTAACGATCGCAATTCCTTAAATTTGATGAAACTATACCCGCATCCGAGATTCTTGTATTTATGGTAGAATCTGCTTTTCGTTCTAATGTTCGATATAATTTTTTTATCAAACCATGCAGGATACTTTTGGTTAGTTCTAAAATTCCCGTAACAGGGTACATGTGCATTAAACGTTTCATATAAAATGTAATAAAACTTATCACACGCATCGTTTACATTAATACATTCAGTTACCTTGGACCAGTTAATTGTTGCTAAAGCGTTATAAAGATCTGGAAAATTTGCTTTATTAAAGTTATATCTTTTGCTACTAAAATGAGATGGAGAAAAATTGACTGACGATCTTACAGATAGATTAAAGGAAAACACTAACGCTGGATGATACATGTCTTCCTTTAATAATGGATTATTTTCCTTATCAACAGTAACACTAATACTAGCAAAAACCAGATCGAGCAGTTTATCCTGATTATTTAAAACATTATTGAACTGTTTTAAATTCATAACATCCAAAAATTAGTGACAGTAGCATATAAACAATCTGACAATTTATTTTCACAAAATGTAGGAATGTTAAAATCACCTATTAATAAAATATTCTTAACATTTGGGTAGTTTTGCAAAAAGTGATCAAATAACACTTCAAGTTCAAAATATACGGTGTAGAATATATACCACGAATACATACAAACTACATGCGCTCAAAGTACATCTGCATGCAATAACATCAAAGTCCGGTAACAAATTTTCTAAACTCGTTAGATCTAACTTTTCAGTCATAATATTTTTTTTAACCGCGACTAAAACTCCACCACCACGCTTAGTCTTAGTTATTTCAAAATTACGATCCTTTCTGAAGACACTATAGAAGTCATTAGAAAATACTCAGAAGATGATATATCATTAGACAACCACGTTTCGCTTAGTGCGATAATATCGTATTCGCAATCACTTACATTTACATTGAACTGGGACACCTTACACGCATGCTACGAACGTTTTGATAATAACAAATTAAACTTTTGCTGCTGGAGTTACTTAGTTTTTTTCAACAATCTTAGGCAAACCGTTTACATACTTAATTGTAAGATTTGTTTCACCTCTTTCTGTTCTCTCTTTCAGTAAACCTCTGCATTTTTGCATCAATCCTCTTTGATATCGAGTTTCGTCGCTTTTTAGTGATATATCTTTAAACTCCATTACAGATTTTAACAGAAACTTATTGCGGAGCAGTATAAACTTGATGAATTATTTAATGTAACCCGTAATGGTCGAGGTCGAACCGAATTCAGTTTCAATGCACCGATACGCGATATCTTATCCTTATCAATCAAGTCCATATTCGTTTTACATTTTGTAAAATGTTATTCAATTGCAATATCGGACGCTTGATTTTCAGGTATACCATAGATTATAATGTTGCTTTACGTCTTGCCCGGTCTTGAACTTCGCGAACTACCGATTCAAAGACTTCAGGAGATAATTCTTGAGATTAGCCTTGATTCAATTTTTCTAGGCGTTCCATTACAGCATTCAACATAATCTTCAATTCCGAAAATTGATCCGTTGTTTTATTGCAAACATTGCAGAAAAATTTCACTCCTTAGTATGCTGACGGGTAATATTAGCATCATCGGCATCCATTTGAATACATGTAGTTGCAAATGCATTTTACAACCATCACACTGCAGGGTTAAATTATTATCATTCTTATTGCAGATAACACATAACAATGGCATTTTCTTAGATACTAGTAACTAATGCTTGTTAAACACAAAGCGACGTTATTCACCACAAAATACTGTAATTTGTTGATGAAAAAATTGAATTGTTGCAAGGCCAAACACAAATCACTTGAACGTTCTATTCTATTATATATATATATATATATATATATATATATATATATATATATATATATATATATATATATTGCTTTAAACTGAGCCAATATATATTTTTTAAAACATATATGTACAGAGCATCCCATTTTGGTTAAGACAGCCAGGTATCTCTGTTGTTGTTGAAGATAGAACCTTGCGGTTTCCGGGTCCTGTGCCACTTTTTTGTGAAACTCAAGATGGCCTGAACGGATTTTGCCTAACTTCTTTCGTTTATAAATTACAGGGTGTTTTGAAAATCCACCTTTTGGATCCCTCCATATCTAAGAAGTTTCTCAGCGATAATATCAAATTGAAAACTTATCCCATAGAGAATTTTACATAGAATCCAGGGCGTACTCAATTTTTTTTTCGGGGTATCGTTATGGAGATAAGACTCAAGCTTATGATTTTTTTAATGCAACACCCTGTATTTTATTATCTCATTGAATTACTTATTTTTTTTCCTTCGAAATGATATATATATATAAACATGAAGTTTTCAAAATGCTCCAAAATTACTAAAACATTGAATTTTAATAGAGTGCCATGGATTTCAAAGTTTTACTACAGGGATTATTATTTGTGATTTTTTTATAGTAGGTCATGGATGCTACAAACACTGTTGTTGACTTTTGGAGCATTATTTTATCAAGTGACTGTGGAGAAATCAACACATCTGCTGTCATGATGATAAATTTTGATACGTTTTATTGCGTTTGTGTTTGGCGATTTTGTTAATTTGTTAAATTTTATAATGGCTGAAAGATTTTTTCAGAACAACGAAAAGTATGATATACAATGTTTCAATCAATGCCATGAAAATGTTGACGAAGCATTAGAATTATATTTAAACAGGTAAACTAGTAATTTACAATAAGACATTATATGACATATTGTTTTTAAAACGTTAGATATCCAGAGAGGCGTCAACCTAGTCGAGCAACGATATTTCGACTAAAGAATAATCTACTAAATTATGGTGCGTATTCTAAACCCCGACCCTAGACGTATAACAAGGAAAATAAATGTATTAGCCAGCGTCTGTGTCTCTCCTCAGACTTCTTGTACGAAGTTAGAAAATGACACTGGCGTTCCCCGATCACGGGTACAAAGGATTAAAAAAACACAAATTGAAACCCTACAAAGTGAATATTGTCCAGCATTTATACCCTGGTGATGCAGCGAGGCGTGTGAATTTCTGTAATTGGTTTTTGAACCAAACTCGAAGGGACAATAATTTTGCGAGTAAAGTCATATGGTCAGACGAAGCCCATATAAGCAGTGCCGGTTTATTTAACAGGCAAAATACAAGGCACTGGTATGATGAAAACCAACACCTAACATCAATAAAACACCGCATTTTTCAAGGGGCTCTCAACGCGAATAGGTACTTGGCAATTTTAGAAGAAGTAATACCAGAATTCCTGGAGAATGTTCCCTCGCCTATCTTAATGCCATTTACTTCCAACAAGACGGTGCCCCTGCCCACAATTCGAGGTTGATTGTGCCGTTTTTAGAAGAAACTTTCGAGGACCATTGGATTGGAACAAATGGACCCATTAGGTGGCCTGCAAGGTCACCTGATTTGTCAGTGTTGGACTTTTTTTTGTGGGGTTTTTTGAAAAATAAAATATACGGTAAGAGGCACAATAATATTGAATAAGTTCGTGCAACAGAGGCAGTTTTCCAGAATTTACAAAATCGGCCTTTCATAATTTTAAATGCATTATTAAGAAATTATTAAGAAATTGTGTGTTAGGGAAAATGGACATCAATTTGAACAATTCAATGAATAAGTTACCGAATAACTTCGAAATGAAATAGTACGAGTAAATATTTAATTATTTGCTTATTCTACATTATGAACTTTTTATTACTATTTATTTGTTGCTATTAGTTACCTACGTTTTGTGTTTTGTTTAGTGAATTAGTGTTAGTATTGTTCTTGTTCCTTTCATGGAAAAATCACAAGTAGTATTTCTTCAATTTGAACTTTTTGTATGAAAAATCCATAGCCTACTATTAAAAATCAATGTTTTTAGTGATTTTGGAGCATTTTGAAGAATTTATGTTTATATATTATATATCATTTTGAAGGAAAAAAATAAGGAATTTAATGAGGTGATAAAATACAGGGTGTTCCATTGAAAAAATCATAAGTTTGAGTCGTATCTCCATAACCAAAAAAAAAATTGAGTGCGCCACTGAATTATACATAAAATTCTCTATGGGATAAGTTTTCAATTTGACATTATCGCTGAGAAACTTCGTAGATATGGAGGGGTCCAAAAAGTGTAAATTTTCAAAAACGCCCTGTAACTTATGAACGTTCAGGACATCTTGAGGTTCACAAAAAAGTGGCACAGGACCGCGAAAACTGCAAGGTTCTATCTTCAACAACAACCGAGATACTTGGCTGTCTCAACCAAAATGGGATGCACTGTACATATGTAACAAATAAATAACACATGCTAATATAAAGTTAACTACGGAGATGAAAAGACAACCACCTGCAATTCCTCAATGACCTAGGGTATGAAAAGACAATGGAGAACTACAGCATATTGTGTAGAAAAACAATACATACCTGCCAACTCGCTTCAATTTCCATCACAGCACCAGTCAGTCATAAAAACGTTGATAACGAAATCGGAAGATTAGCAGACGCAGACCACGTTAAAGAAGAAATGGGTAAACTGAAAGCAGCGCTGTTTACAAGCGGCTACTCAAAGAAGGGCATGAACGCAGAATCCAAACCAGGAAAACAAGGACTGAAGAAAACGAAGAAAACCAATTTCAGAGCACACCATCCATACGTCAAGGAAGCCCCGGACAGAAATAGTAAAATACTAAACAAAATAAAGTACAAACAATATTCAACGCACCAAGAGATATCTACTATACTGTCGAATCCTAAAACTAGCATAGCGCTTGAAGGGCAAGTGTACGAGATACATGTGAAGATTGCAACAAAACACATCGGTCAGACCAACCGCAAAGTGGATGCCAGAAGAGAAGAACATCGGAATGTCGTAACAAACAATCTAGCTTAAGATCGGCCTTCGAAAATGCTAAAATAATCATCAACATAGAGCAGAAAAAGGCAACGAATAATACGAGAGGTTATAGAAATAGAAAAACGTGCACAAAACTTAAACACAGGAAACGACGCACAAAGATTACCGAAAACATGAAACCTATATTAAACAATAAAAAGTGACAAGCACAACAGTGAAAGATGACAAAATGAACAATATAAAAAGTGATGGTGAAAGTGAGTGAAGTGAAAACAGATAGACCAATACCACGACAACTGTATGGAAGAGGGAGAAAGCAGAGGAAGTTAGTTTAATACTAGTTACGAGAATCAGGTCTAATAAAACTTGATAGTGGCTAGTGGGATCTGGCCGAAAGGTCCTCGACAACCTAATGGTTCTTTTAAGAAAGAATGGAGAAACCACAAAGCGGATTAACTTCCGGAAGGAGAATATTGAGCATATGTATATATATATATATATATATATATATATATATATATATACATTTGAACGGATCGTTAAATTTAGTTCAAATTTTGGTGGGTTATATCAGTCCAGTTTGGGATTTTTACATAAAAACAATATGGCTGACTTTTGGTTTCACCGGTAATAACGCAAAGCTAAAATTTAAATGGAACACCCATATATTTTTACGTATTTGGATTCTAGGGCTTCAAATACGTACAGTTTATCTGTCAACTGTCAACTCAGGCGACATTTTAATTAGATTTTTTAATTTTAGATCTTTATGACGTCATTTAAATTAATATTATTTTTCCTAATAATTAATTTTTGTGAAACTTGTTAACGATCAAATTTAAAATTACGGTTTTTAACTAAAACTCACTGTTCCCAATAGAAACATACATGGGCCACCTATATATTAAATAGTTCTTTCAAGTACTAGTAAAACGATATGCATAGTAATTTCCTTAGTTCGAAATAAAGCAATAATTTTTAATTTTCTAATTTTTATTAACACAACACGCTCCTGAAGCCAACTCTGTCAAAGTAAAATGGCGTTTGAGTTGACATTTGGCAAATGAACTGTATGTTGAAGCTGTAGAATCCAAACATGTAAAATATACAGGTTGTTCCATATAAATTTCAGCTTTTGTCATTTCCGGTGAAACCGAAGTCGATCACATTTTTTTTGTAAAAATCCCAAATTGGCTCTAATATAACCCATCAAAACTAGAACAACATCTAACGACCCGTTCAAAAGTTACAGGGTGGCCCTAATTGAATATATATATATATATATATATATATATATATAAACTTTATTGGTTGGGCAGTAATTTATTCCATGTTCCGCAATAACCTATTGCACAGGTGTATTACGCCTAAGCTCCTTGCGAATGATTGGGATCCACATGGATTTAATTTGTACATTAACTTGGATTATCGCATTTTCTGACAGTACGTGCTTCTTTGAGTTTTCGGCGAGTTGTATTCTCGTCCTTTGCCACTATCTGTATGTTGTTCCATTGGATTCGGTGGTTCGGCGATACTTGATCTTTCTCTCTGGCCTTTGCGGATGTTGTTCTTATGTTCCCGGGTTCTCACTTTAAGCGGTATGCTGATCTCTCCTGTGTATGATCTGTCGCATTCTCATGGTAGGTTGTATACACAATTCTTGGAATTCTGGTCTTCATTGTATGGTTTGGTATTGGTTAATATTTTCCTGAGGGTTCGTGTTGATTTGAAGGCAGTGCGTATCTTGTATTTGTTGCTTATCCTTCGTATTTTGTCCGAATTACTTGGAATATATGGTATTAATATGCTGCGCTGTGTATTTAGGTTCTGTACCAAACCATTTTATGTATGTTTAAAATTTACGTTCGTATTGGCAACAAGTACATTTCGTGTAGCGTTAGTTGCATACCTTATTAAAAATCTCCATCTAGTTCTTTTACTAAATTATTTCAATTATTATTCACTGCACATCCTTTCCGCGCTTCGAGTCATTTTCGGTCATTGCGCAGGTTACTTTGAGCGTCCTTCATTCATTGCTTGAACTACGTGTTTAAGTAGAAGCCATTTCGCTGTTTAATTTTTTATTTAGAGTGCCACATTTATATGGTGAGTTTTTAAATTTATCATACTGAAATTGGAGACATTTACATTTCAGGCAACTCAACTTTAGTTATACTCTTATTACTTATTTTATTTTGGCTTTTATTTTATTTTAACGTTAACTTTGTGAGATGATGCAATAGCTTTGCTAATACGAAGTGGGATTTCAATTACCAAATTTTACTTTGAACCATACAAAATCAATTCAGTTTGGAGGTTTATAAAGAAATTTCTATATATTATATACAGTGACACCCAAAATGTACAAGAAATTACTCCAGGTATTTCATATTGTTAATTAATTCACGTTATAGTTTAAGGCAATTAATTAGAATCACTAACATTAGTTTTAAGAGATCATCCATTATATTAAATTAGGTATCGTAATAAAACTCATTATTTTTACGTGTTATTTTCATGAGTTTTCTATTTTTAAGGTATAAAAACAAATTGGCATCCGAGATTACATTATTTATTTTCAGGTTTGAAGCAACACCTTTTTTTTGTAAAGCGAAAATATCTAAGCAATTCTTTTTTTAATAAGCAAATCAAATGTTACTGAACCTGGACCTATTAATTTACCGACGAGCAAAGTAGCATAAAATCTACTAGTTATCCATAGCTCTGGGCTAGAAGTATTTAATCATAAGTGGGTGAAATATTTATACGACCGTTAAAGATTACAGTCCTTCTTTTCGGTTACCCTTCTCTAGTTAGGTAAGGTGTTAGATCAGGGTAACCATTTTCTTTAAGTGTATAGCGACATTTTCTTTGTTCAGGTCCTCTTGTTTCGAGCACATTATTTCAGGTCTATTGCACATGCATCTTGACACGCCTAACTCCACATTTTGTGGTGATTGGAGTTTAATGTAGGTACCTCCCGTGTGTAGGTTTCCTGTATACACTTGTCGTTAAAGTGTTGTCATTCCTGTATGCAATTACATCCAGGAATGGCAGTTCTGTTTACCTCCAATTTCATTGTGAATTTTATGGAGCGCCTACGGTCTATCAAAGATTCACGCAAGGAATTCTGAGATAAATTGTGAGCTCGATAAATTACCCTTGTCATACATTAACACACTATCTGCTAGTCATCGTCACATTATCCGGAAAAACTGAGTGTATGGACAAGAATACGCAGTACTTGTGGAAACCATCAGAAACTTCCAACCTAATCACGAAAAATACTGGTAAGCTTTGAAATCGTAACCCTATTCACAAATGTGACCGACAAGGCACCATCATAACGGCTGGAAAAAGATGCGTGAAAGACTTGAAAACCAAGCGATATCCGAAGTCACGGTAAACCAAGATATGACTTAGATACGTGGACGATACCTCCTAGTTTGGCATCACGACATTGATTCGGCACAAAACTGCTATTTTGGGTGTACTTGTACACAAGAATGTGAACACTTTACGACAAGTGTATACACTCACACGAGTCTACTGCAACTCAATCACCAAATACCTAACCTAAATGGAAAATGGTAACCGAAAAGAAGAACCTAAATACACAGCCCGGCACAATAATACCATATATTCCAGATATATCGGACAAAGTAAAACAGAATACTAACCAAAACTAAACCACGCATCAGAATTCCAAGAATTGTGTATACAACCGACAATGCGAATGCTGCAGGTCATACACAAGAGAGCAGCAGACCACTAGACGTGAGAACTCAAGAACACCAGAACAACATCCGAAAAGGCGAAACAGAAAGATCAAGAATCACCGAACATGTTTGGAGCGAAGACCACCGAATCCAATGGAACAACATACAGATAGAGCCAAAGGACGAGGATGCAACTCCGGTAAGAAGCTAGTGTAGAACCAATAATGCGCAAGAAGTTAGTCGCAATACACCTGTACAATAGGTTACGGCGCAACATGCTCAATAAACTGCTGCACAACCACAATATAATAAAACATATATACAAGTTCTAAAATATATATTGGATTAGTCAGTGACTCAGCAGTAATAGTGTCAGACTTATTAAAAGGTACCAAAGTTCGAATCCGAGAGTAGTTTGAAAAATCATAATAAATGAATTCGTCTCAAATGCGAAATCAGTCCTAAACCTGATGACGGAAGCAGAGTCCGCTTCTGAAACGTCACGCTTTAAAAGAAAAACTGTGAAAATAGGCCGATTAATTCAAATAATATGTTTGCGTTTTATGTTTCATAAATTTATATGACCTATTATGCACACGCTGCATATCGTGCACCATTATTGCACACATCAAAGACTAAATCATTATCATATAACCTAGACCATTAAAGAAATAGTTTGTTTAAAAATAATGCTACAACAAATACTTATAAACAAAAACTCATCTGATAGGAAATACTATGTACGTACAAGTACTAAACTACGTAAATCAAGCTATCAGGAGAGAAAAATATGCATACATTAAAACCGAAGTCGATAAACAGAAAAAGGATCCTAGAAACTGTACTTTTAAAGATTTTGGCATTGTAAATCAAAATCAATTTAAACCAAATTAACTTACCTACAGGTATAGATATTAATAATATAAATAATTACTTTGTGATCATTTCAGCAAGTTATTGTTGACAAGCAGCTTTTGATTATGCTTATCTAACAAAGTTAAACAAGATCTAGCGATATCACTGTCACTGACGTAGCATGAAAGCTCAACAGTATGTGTCGATAGTATCTCTATGAAGATGCTTAACCTACTTATGTCATTTATAGATTAAACACTTGTGTATATTATAAATTTATCTATTCATACCGGTATAGTTTCAGGCCTTTGAAAACAGCTTTTATAAGACTACTCACAACTTGCAAACGCATCTACGTTATCAGAATTACGTCCTCTTAGTCTACTACCAACACTGTCAAAGTTAATGGAGAAATTTGTGGGTGAACAACTAAGCACTATTTAGAAACAAATGAATTTCTGCCAACATTTCAATCAGGGTATAGAAAGCATCATAGTACAGCGCTTCTAGCTGTTACAAATGACGTACACGTAGCAATGGACAATTCGCTTATTACTATATGACTTGACCAAAGCAAAGAATTTGATATTGTAAATCTTGATTTATTGTAGCTAAACTAAAGTTTTATCTTAAATTGAATTGGTTTAACAGTTATGTTACAAATAGCGTCAACAATGATATTAATAATGTAAGATTCAAATTGACATTAACTCTTAATGGAGTTCACAAGGAAGTATACTTGGACCTATTTTGTTCTCCATTTTTGAGTGACCTATCAACAGTGATCTTAAACTGAAAATATTATTTATATGCAGATGACTTGCAATTTTATTTATGCTAGCATTAGCTAAAATAAATTATGATCTTAGCAATATAAATGATTACTGTAAGAGGAACGGCTGCGGTTAAATCTAGCAAAACTAAAGCGATGTGTATCTGTGATCATTTCTATAAAAAGCGACTTGGTTTGGATAATTTTATATTGAAAATAAATGGCCATCAAATTAGTTGGATGAATGAAGCTAATAATTTAGGAATGTTGTTTAACAATGCATTTATGTTTGAACAGCACATAAATAAAATTTACAGTTTAGCGTTTATGAAACTTAAATCATTAAATAACTTAAAATTTGTGTTATCTGCGAACACTAAATTTAACTTGTCAAAGTCCTAACATATCAGTATTTGGATTATTGCAGTGGAGTGCATTATAAAACTTAACATTGAGTTTGAGATATAAACTACAAAAATTCAAAATGGTTGTATACGTTTTGTTGCACTAGTCCTGTCAGAAATCACATTACTCTGTATCTTTAAAACTATAATCACTTTAATGTAAACCAGAGGATGAAATATCTCTTTGCACTGTTCTTGTATGAATTAAACAAAATAAACAACCGAAATATCGTACAACTGTATTAGAATGAAACCGGATACACATCCATAAACCTTAGATATAATATATTTACAATACCATGTCATATTTCAAAAAATTGACGTTAGTTTTAGTTGTTACGCTGTGTCGCTACTTACAATGACGATTAAACAAGAATAGACCTATTTGTTTACCATTGTGCCAGGTGATCCATTAATGGTGGCGACCGACCGTATCTCGAAACCGCTTGTCCTAGAATTTAAAAAAATTGGTCCTGAAAGAATGATTAAAAATGTTTTTGAGTCATAGTTTTCCGTTAGGTGGCACAATCTATCACTTACAAAATATAATTGCATTTTTTACAAAATATTCCCTAATCTAGGTTGGTAAAAAATATAAATTTTAGAAACTACGGTCCTTATTCTACAAGTGTTCTTTCGTTGACATAAAAGACTGTAACCTCGATATGCTTGAATCGATTTCACTCCTTGCAAAGAAATTAAAGTTAGATTAATTTTTTATAGGCAACTAGAGAGCGGTACGTAACACCTGGCTCTATTTATGATTTATTCTGAGAAATTTCAAATAAAATGATATAACTCTAACCAGCTTCCAAAAAGGCAAATATGATGACTTATTAACCTGTCAAAACCGCGAACTGATATCTCTTGTCATTCCAAAGATATTGCCACTTTTTTTATCAGTGTTGAATAACAGGTAAAAACGCATCACAAAAATTTTTAACATAAATAATGAACCAAAACTAAGGGAGCTACTCATAACAGACATTTACAAAACGCACTTGTACCTAATTTTTTTTAATACTCAAAATGCTTGCCATCATTTGCTATGAACAATTTCAGACAGTAAAAATGTAATCCTATATCTCTTGAAAGGTCTCTAATAGTTTTATTTGTTATGTTAAAGTTGCGAGATGTTTCAAAAGTAATCAATTTACCTTTGGAAATGACACTAATGTTTTATTATTGTTTACTGTTAAGTTTTTATTACTGTCAAATTGATTTTGAATGTTTGCAAACTAACTCTTTTATAATGCCGTATTAATCAAATGAAGATGCATATGATATGCTTAGTGTGTGTTTTGAAAGTCTACAAAATGAAGGGAATATGCTGTACGATATCCCGAAAGACGGCTTCATTCTCTGAAAGTAATTAAAAGATTGGCACAAAGATTGCGAGAAACCGGCAATGTTCAACCTGTCGCATCAAAAAATAGAATACGTAGAAGTCGCAATGAATGTTACTAACACATTGGCGTATGTTTAAGCTGAACCCTATTTAGGTATTCAGGAAATTGCAAGAGACCTAGGGTTGAATTATTCTTTGGTGCAAAGAATATTAAAGGATTATAAAATGAATCCATATCATCTTATTTGATACCAGGAGTTGAAAGAAACATATTTGGATCAACGACTGGACCATTTCAACTGGTTAAAAGAAATGTTGAACGATGATCCAGAGTTACTATCTAAAATATTATGAATTATGAGTCTACGTTTTCCAGCAATGATAAAGTCAATTTGCACAATTGTCACTACTGGTCAGAAAAACCTCTTCTTCTTCTTCTTCTTTGACGTAACATTAACTGGAGAAAGATACTTAGATTTTTAACGAATAATTTACAATTTTCCTGGAAGATATTACTATTCAAAACAGATTAGACATATGGTACAGTAGTACAGCACCTTGTGCCGCCATCTTGGATTTTGACGTCACAAAAGCCCTGTGACATGGCGCGCCATTTTTAATGCCCACGTGGGCGACCGCGTTTTCACCTAATTTTTTTTATACGCTTACGTGAGACCGTATTTTTACCCTTATTTTGAGATGATGATCTTTTAATTATTTTATTAATATAAGATGATGATCTTTAATTATTTTTATTAATTAATTATCCTAGGAAATTCTCAATCTGATAGTTTATAAGATGGTGATGATCTTTAATTATTTTTATTAATTAATTATTTTTAACCTGAGGGAAATTCTTAATCTGATAGCTTTAAGATGATGATGATCTTTATTTATTTTTATTAATTAATTATTTTTACTCGCTTACGTATAGGACACGTATTTTCAGTTCTTATATTTTAATAAACTTATTTCCACCTACAACATATGGTCTTTCAATTCTTCTTCAACCTTTTGCCTGTATTAAGGCCTTTTTACAGCTAAATATTTTGCTAACGTGAGGTCGTATTTAGAGGTTGAACTGGAGCTTGGGGCTGTATTTGAGTAAGGTTGAACTGGAGCTTGGGGGCTGTATTTATAAGGGGTTGAACTGAGCTTGGGGCTGTATTTACTAGGGTTGAGCTGTGTTTATAGTTAGGGTTATTTTATCTTGTAGATCGTTTTTCTTGCGTACCAGCTCTGACATTGGATCTGTGATTAGGTCTTTTCAATGATTTTAATTTGACCTAGACTATGAAAATATACATGTGCGTTTACGTGTATTGATTTATGCTAAGAAAAATGTTAAAAATATTTCAATTAATACACAGTGTGTTTATATACGAAATTACATCAGTTGGTTTCTACCTTGAGAAACAGTATTGAGCATGTTATGTAATTTTAACTGAATTTATATAAACTTTTTCAGTACCGTTATTAACAAGTATTAATGTTTATCTAATACTATAATTCTGATATAGATGGTTGTTTTAAATGTAATTTGTAATAGGAATTTTATTATAAACGAATGATATAATTAGCTTTAAAATGTTTTAAATTTCACTTGTATGTTATAACCTTCTACAGGTAATTAAGACGACCTTCACTGCTATACAAATTTAACAGTTAACCTTTCAATAGAATCTATGACACTATTAGATGTAGCATGTTCATTTACGATGGTAACCATATAAAATTATTAGCGCTTCATATTAATTGATCCATCACCTACTGAAAGGTCAGCAATTTAAATTACATTTTGCAAGGATTGTTTAAAACCGCCCTTGTATTATTCGTATACAGATGATATTTCAAAATATTTGTATATTCAACATTTATATTATAATCTACATCCAGAATAAAAGCGTCAGCTGATTAAGATGTATTTTGTTAATAGGTATAGACGACCGATAGATTTAATATTTTATTAGGTTTGTTTGACATAACGTTAGAATATACCACTATATTTTCGTTGTTAGTAAGAGTTGTATAATCAATATAAATTTGAATTATTACATTTGCTTTAATTTACATCGTGCTGATTTTCTTTTAAGGTAATGAATAGCCTTGTTTACAAAAAGTAAAATGTACGATTTCGTAAAACGAAAAATTCAATATACAATTCACGTGCAAGTGATATTTCGAAAAAATATTTAAAATATATTTTGGATTAATTATCACCCTATGCTATTTATTTCAGATTTAAGCTAAATTTTACACACAAGGTCTCTCAGAAATACCTCCATCAAGAAGATACCGCTGTAAAGAAACCATGTAAATCTACAGTGAGAGATTTACTCGAGGATGCAAGTAATCTTTAGGCATTGTGCGAATATAGTTCTGTAATAGAAGCTGACGTGCGTCTCTCTCTCTCTCCACTTCTCTCGCTTATCTCACTTCACAAATCACAAGCACGGACCAGCTAACCCAAACGCAAAACACTAAACATACAAATACGCAAAACCAAAACACACATGCACAAAACGAAAACACGCAAATACGAAAATCTGCAAACACGAAACGAAACGAAAACACAAACACACCAAACGAAAACCCGAAAACATGCAAACACAGACACAAAAATGGAAACACGGAAAATGACACGAAAAACGAAAACTAAGATTTCGCTAACACGAAAATAGTCAAACACGAGAAATCGCTAACACGAAAACGAGAACCAGAATTTTACAAACACGAAAACGAAAACAGAGTTATGTATAAATCAAGATAGGTTATTGATGTCTATAAATAAAATAATTCTATCTGTTTATCTGTTTTATTCTTTATATCCAAATGGATGAGTATCAAAATTTTCTATTCTACGTCGTTTAGAGTAACTTATCCTATACTGTTAGATTCAGGTCTACTTAATACATGTAACAATTGTCTCTAACTATTTTTCTGTCATTATATACAAACAAAGAGTCTTTACTATTGCTAAGCACCATTTTTCATCGATTCAAAGTTTATAACGCGCGAGTTCTTATAGTTTAAGGTAATGCCTTTCACTTTACACACGGATTTAACTGTTTATGTCACTGGTGAAAATACATTATAACTATAGTTTTTCGGTCCTGCACTAACAAATTCGGCTATATAACTTCCTTCACCGTACGCCTTCAGCTCGTACGGTCATTTGGCCAAGGAAATCACCGCATGCTGGATTCCAGTCGTCGGGTTTTGCGAAAAAATATCACACTGTCTGTGTCGTAATACAGAACACGGCGGTCTAGTTTCTCCAAGTAACTATATAGCTCTAAACGTGCATGAGCTGTCGTGTATGCGGCTATGGATACATTATTTGTCTTTTGTGATTCACCCTCACCTTCTGGTCTATCCCAATTCACCATTACAACATTATCGTTGATAGGTATTATGGATTGTACCTGAACCAATGGATCGGTAAACAATTTGAAAAAGTCCTTTGGTTCAGATACAGTACTGCACTGGGTTAAGTTTTCGCGCTGACCAAACTTACCCCAAAAAGAATTCAGCATAAGTTTAGCCAGGTACCTTAAACCGGAATTTTTCATAATATTACTAGCGTCTAATTGAATCCCCTCTTTCACATAATACTCCGTTACGTAACTCAATTTTGCAGTGTCTGACGTACAATGGCTAGGCCACCCTGAACATTCCTGCGTGAGTTTTAAGAAATTATCAATATAACCGCTAAATAAACCTCCCTGTTTAGTTGCTCTGTCATACGTGGTTACTTCATTCCCAAACTTCAAAAACATCCATGACTATATAGTTTTTAGAGATACTTTACGCAGTTCGTCAGCTACAAAGTGTCCAACGAAACTGCGCTCGTCTTCACTTATGCCCACACTCCCTTGATTTAACTCAACACCGCACGTCCTACAACACAAACATCAACTTGCCGTGCATTTTTAATGGTAAAACAGGGTGGTAGAGATTAGAGGCGGTAGTACTCTGACATTTAATTAAACCCTCCACCGTGTCTAATGAAATGTTCTTACAATCTAACCCTACATGAATTTTCGGATGACCTATGGATATTTACAATATTTATTTACATGGGATATAATGAGCACTACGTCATAATACATTATTTTCTCACTAATACCGTCACATTCATGATAAAGCTTGCTAGCATTAGTGCGGCCACCGTAAAACGCGTCACGAGGGTTTAAGGTTCGTCATCTTGATTAACTAAACTCTGAATAAACGCTCTCAATTCGTTGGTAGCGAGTATTTGTTTTTAAAATCGCATTCACGCATCTCGACTAAATTATACCCGCGCTCGCGTATAAATAGGGACCGCGCACCGTGTTTTCATTCCGTGCAAGCATGGAAGTACTTACACCGAGTTTAGGATCCATGTTGCCTGGTTGGAAACATTCTCGCAAACCGTGCCAGTAACAGCCAAGAAATTCAAAACGGTATTTGATGCAGCACAATACCCGTCGACCTTAACACCTTCAGGTGTTCTAAACTCGCGAGCTTTCCCAGCGTGCTGTGTTCACTTGCTGAGAATGTTCCATCCAACGTAACCATTGTATCGCGATTTTGGATTGATTGTCGCCGTCTATAACCACCCTTAGGAATAAGTCCTATTGTGTTTTCTCTGAGGAAACGCTACGAAACACTTTATTGCAAGCGCTAGCAATAGTGGTAGCTCCTCAAACGGATCGACTTTATTTTGGGTCGTAAAGGTGGACCAGAAACTAATGCAACCTTTAACGAGGATCTTAACATCCATCAGGCAATACCTCACAATCTCCTCACTCATCTTAAAACATAATTACTCTGGGCCGTATGCCAGTCTAAAAGTTTTGACGCTCTTTCCCTGACATCTGATCTGCACAATAATATTCAAGTGCTGGCAGCGGACCCTCGTAATTCTGGTTCTCGGATGTGTTGAAGAGATAGGGAAATAACCTTGGACTCGGGAAATTGAAAGTTTTTGGAAATGCCGAGAGCGGTGACGGGATGAAATTAAGGAGTCAATGAATCTAATATCACCACATTGAATAGAAATTAATTTTAAACCGTTGGAGATGACTTTAGGTTTCCACTGATTATTATTAGTTAGCATGCACCTGAGCACAAAACACCCGTCGTACCCTTTCATGTTATGCGCAATGCATGTAACTTTAAATTTTCGTGCTCTCTCGGCTACATATGACAGAAACGATTCAACAGGGTTTTCCTGAAAATTGCACTCTTTTGCTACAAGCCGAGCACGCTCATCTAAATTGTCAGCGTGTTTGATACAGACAGAGCAAACATTCGCGGCCACGCATAGATTGGGCTCATGCAGAAATCTATCATTCGTTCCCTCACACACCTTCTCTTGCATACACTCCAAATCATAAAAGATAAACATAGATGGTTTACCATTACTGCTGTCACGTCGAGCTTTGTTAACGGCCATGTAGCAGAGATGACCGATAGGTTTTTCGCTCATGCATGTAGGGCAGCGACTGTATCCGCATCTATGTTTACCCTTTACTTCATGGGTTTTAAGACATTTTAAACATCTACGCAATTTTTCGCATACTTTAGAGTCCTTGTGTTTTTAAGACATTCAACCCCATAAAAAATCTCCTGCAATCATTACAAATAATTTTGGGTTTTCAATAGAACAAGGTGGCTTTTGATGACACGCGGGGCACTGGTACATCATTTCATATGCCGTTTCTTGTCGTTAGAACGTTTTTACATTGTTCGCAGTAATAACTGCAAGTAAATGCTGAGGTGAGACTAGTGATTACGTTATAGTGTTCGTCTTCTAATATTAAATTTAAAACTGTTCTACCCGGTTCCCTAGGACCCTCAAAATAAACTGAATCACCTATACGCGAATTATAAACTACAATGGTATATGAAGCTAAATGATTTTGAAATGCCTGAATATGCTCGTAACTACCGCCCTGACTAAGATCTACACCACTGTTCTGGCAGAGCTGTGTAGCTCGTTCTTGAAGTAAGGGATAACCCAATACCATACCATATCGCATCGAATCGTTATTTCTAAACGCAATAGCTATAACTAGAGCACGAGCTAAACAATTATTTTCGTTAATTTCTATGGTACAACAATAATACCTTGTCTTTTTGCTTTACAAAAGTCTTCAAATTTTAACCCTGTCAGGTTTTTGCGTCCATAGCCTACAGGTACCGACACTCTATCCACGTTTAAAACTAATAAGTCACTTGAGAAAAAACTAGCGTTACTCTGCATTACCTTTTCCAACAGCGACATTATCACTTTCACCGACAACTGGTCCACTCTTCTAAACGACAAGCCAATTGGTTTGTCTGGGAAATTTGGATTTCTTAGCGTGTTCCCAACACGGTCTGATGGAGCCGCATCCTTCACAATATATGTATACAGTTCATCAAATGCATTCTGTAAAATGATATGTATTAGATAAATTTTTAGTAAAATGGTATATTTTACCTGTAGCCATGTTAAGGGATTATCCTTGCACGTCTCGTCATTGAAGTTAAATCGTAGCGTTTTACATGTGTATTAAATTTTTTATAAATTTAGTATTTGATTCCCCAATTATATTAATATGATTGAACCCTGAGGATGGCCCTGCCTGTTGCTGGGAACCTGAGTCCGATCATCTCATCATCGTCAAACACATCGTCCATATTTACTTGAGCAGGGCAATAAAAAAGATAATTAAAAATCTTAAAAAATAAAAACAAAATATATACTTACATTCCACCAACTCGTTGTACAGCCTCAGCAAAATCATTATAAACATCTACCGAGTCGATAGTGTCATTTTCACACGTCTTAAAAGTGATGATATTGTAGCGTTTTTCAACCCTCGTCGGTTAATGCACCAGCACTGAATAATCTCAAAATCTGATTAGCAGTTAAATATTCCATAGCTCTTTAAACAAGAACTAAATTAACTAAACCCTGGCGTACGCTTTTATACTATTCTTCCAGGTCCTGAGGCTAACTTCAAGGTTAGCTTCAAAACAGGACTTAACTAACTTCAAGGCAGACGTGTTTCTCATGGTTAACAATTTTCTCAAGGTAGAAAAGTAGCTGTTGTAATTTCGTATTAATGTATTAATAGAAATATCTTTAATAACAATTTTCTTAGCGTAATAGACATAAACCAATACACGTAAACCCAAAGGTACATTTTATATTCTGAGGTCATGCGCAAGGCTAACTTCAAGATTAACTTCAAAGGTCTTACAACTAACTTCAAGGTCGTCTTTCAAAACCAATGAAACTAACTTCAATGCCAACTTGTTTCTCAAGGTAAAATAAATATGATGTTATCTTTTAATAACAAGACTTATTGTTGAAGGTGAAGTTAGGTAATAACATAATTTGTACATACCAAGTAAAATTGGCATTAAAAGAAATGTAATAATTTTAATTTTTATTTTAGCTAATCGTTTTTAATATTCATTACGGTATAAACGCTTATTGTTAAACTAGATCAGTCGTTTAACTTCATTGGAAAAAGATAATTTTAATTAAAATGTAGAAAATACACTTATCATTTTTTTTTATTACAGAACAGTCTTTGATAGTAATCTTTAAATACACTTTTATTGTTATATTTCAGATTTTATATGGACATAATTAAAAAGTCAATTCTGTCCGGATTGATTCTCATAATTAAGTTTAAATTAAAGGTGTTAATCATCTTGTTAATATCGATGGTATTATATTCTTTAATTGCATGATGCATTTACAGAAGTCCACTAGATAAACATTTCGAAATACTACCTGGCGTGTTTTAATGACCTTGCAATTAAAAACAGCTGATAACTCCTTAAAATGAAACGTTTATAACTTTACACGAGCTCGAGGTAAATAAAATACAGTACAATGATGATATAATCTAGTGAAGGTCGTTATTATTTCGTGTATATGTTGAAGTTATGTAAGTATAAGGTTACAACCGGTAATTAAAAGAGAGTGTAAAAACATTTTAAAAGCCAATTCGTTTATAATAAAATTCCTATTACAAATTACATTTAAAACAACCATCTATATCAGAATTATAGCATTAGATAAATATTAATACTTGTTAATAACGGTACTGAAAAAGTTTCTATAAATGTAATTAAAACAAATAATTAATTAATACAAATAATTAAAGATCATCACCATCTTATAAACTATCAGATTGAGAATTTCCCTAGAATAATTAATTAATCAAAAATAATTAAAGATCATCATCTTATATTAATAAAAATAATTAAAAGATCACCATCTCAAAATAAGGGTAAAAAATACGGTCTCTCACGTAAGCGTATAAAAAAAATTAGGGATAAAGATAAGGGTGAAAACGCGGTCGCCCACGTGGGCATTAAAAAATGGCGCGCAAGTGCCCCACACCGAGGCTTTTATGACATCAAAATCCAAGATGGCGGCGCAAGGTGCCTCGGTACTACTGGTACCAACAAGATGGTTGTCCAGCGCATTTTGCAGCAGATGTCCGTGTTATTTAGATACTGTATTTTCAGATAAGTGGATTGGACGTGGGAGTATTTTCATGGCAAGGTCACCAGACCTTGCGGTTTTAGATTACTTATGGGGAAGAATCAAAGATTTAGTTTTTAAAACACGTCCAACTATACGTGAGGCTGTCAAGATAAGATTCGGGAAGCAGTTTGAAATATTTCCCTTGCTGAAATTGAGACCAGTGTTAATTCCACTATAGAAAGATTGAATTTGTGCATAGCAAATGATGGCAAGAATTTTGAGTATTTAAAATGATTAGGTATTAGGTACGTTTTGTAAATTTCTGTTATGAGTAGCTTCCTTAGTTTTGTTTCATTATTTATGTTAATGAATATTTTTGTGATGCGTTTTACTTGTTATTCAACACTCATCAAAAAAATGGAAATATCCTTGGAATGATAAGAGACGTCAGTTCGGGGTTTTCACAGGTCAATCAGTCATCTTATTTGCCTTTTATAATCTGGTTAGAGTTATAGCATTTGATTTGAAATTTCTCAGAAAATCATAAATAGAGCTAGGTGTTACCTACCGCTCTCTAGTTGCCTATTAAAAATTAAAAGTGTTGTTATTTGTTTCTGTAATTCGCCTTTAATTCTCTTTGCATGGAGTTTGTGTGTTGTGTATTTTCTAAAATGATATTTTTACCAACCTAAATTAGGAATATTTTGTAAAAAATTTAATTATATTTTGTAAGTGATAGATTGCGTCACCTAACGGAAAACTATGGATTCAAAAACAATTTTAATCATTCTTTTAGTGCGGATTTTTTCCCAAATCGCTGGCCACCTTTAATTAATCGCCCAGTATATGTCCCAACTATTGAAGTCGTAACCTCACATTCATTGGTAAGTAAAATTTGCAAAGACACCTAGTAAGCAAAAATTAAAAAACTCATATTTTGTCGGCTTACTAACCTGAAGTGCAAATACTGTTTCACATTTTCTACAACTTTTTAATCAAAAAGTACATGATATAAGCGTTATTTCATTTGTTAATTTTTTGTTACATTGACATTAATAACCATAATCCTTCCAGAAATGTACGCCTATGTTGCTGCCAGAAAGCTGTGTTATGTTGGAGCAAAACAATTCCATGTAAAATGGTAAGGAATGCTTGGTCTATTATTAGTTAATCGTGATTGTTGCCTTATCTAAATCACTCTCTCCCTGTTTTAAAGACTTGGTCTTTGTTGCACAATGTATTTCTTATTATTTATTACTTTGTGCTACACAATACCATATCTTACGAGGATGCACAGTATTTGTTGTCTCTACCATAGATGGCTTTGAAATATGTTACCCTAGTACCCGCACTTGTTTTGTTATTTTATTGACAAACAAACTACCAAATTTGGTAAGTCGAGCTTTAATAGTGTCAAAGTTGTACAAGTTGAAAGTAGTGGTTGCACCAAGATTTTGTAAAATGGCGTGAACTTCATGCTGTCATCAAGTACCTACAAAAGAAAGGTTTAACACTTAAATAAATTCATACAGATATGGTTGGCGTGTTTGGAGATTCCGCTCTTTCCTATCAAGTAGTGAAAATTGATCTCGGCCGTTCAAATGTGGCAGAACAACCTGCGAACATGCAAAACGTGCTGGTCGGCCGCATTATGCATGTACTCAACAAAACATAGATCTTGTGAATGACATGATCAGAGAAGATCGTCGATTGACAACAAGACGTGTAGCGGAGATCACAGGCCTTTCAAATGGTACCATTGGAACCATAATAAATGACATCCATAAGGTCACTTATTCAATAGCCAATTTAACCTTGTTTAACGGTAATCCTAAATGTTCTCTCGATCGTTATGTTACGGTTGATGAAACTTGGGTTCGTCACTTCGATCCGAGTTCAAACAACAAAGTATGGAAGGTGTCATCCAGGATCTCCCCTCCACACAAATTTCGTGTACAGGTTCCAGCGGGCAAGATACAGTTACAGACGCTGAAGGAATATTACTGGTAGATTTTTTGGAGCTGGCCACACAATCACTGGTCAATATTATGCAGCATTAGTTACTAAAATTCGTTATTGCATTAAAGAAGGAAGAAGAGGAAAGCTGTCGCTGTCACGCGGAACTCTCTTCCATTAAGACAACGACGTAGTTCATAAGAGCCGTATTTCTATGAATGCAATTCATAACGCTAGGTTTGAAGTTATGGAGGATCCACTCTACTCCCCTGACTTAGCTCCCAGTGATTTTTATTTATTTCCAAATCCAAAAGAGAGTCTTCGATGACACAGTTATGGCAGCAGTACAGGACTTTTGTGATCAAGACTCCGAGTTTTTCAAGAAAGGCGTTGCTATGCTTGAACGAACATGGAATAAGAGTCTTCACGTCCAAGGGGATTATGTTGATAAGCAATGTTGTATTCTATGCTAGGGAGATTAAATATTGTACATACGTCATACATTATACTTTCATTTAAATTTTCTTAATTTTATTTAGTTTTTAGTATAGTCTTTGAATGTACATCAAATGTATAGGGTAACGACGTTAACGTACTGTTCACGTCAATAATTTGTGTTTGCATAATTTGAAAATACTAGATTTTGTTTTTGTTAATGTGCAAGATATATACTATTTAATAGTATCTGGTAAATTGACCGAAATCAATTGACCGAACACAATTGACCGAAAATCAGTTGATCGAAACGACAATTGACCTAAGTCGCAATTTACTGAATAAAGATTTAAAAGATTTTCTTGTTTTTTTTTGTTGTTTTGAAAGTCAATTTAGCGAATAGGTATATAAAACGCCTTGACATTGCAGGAAACACTAACGATTATCTACTCGGGATTGCCTATAATTTAAGTTTTGATATTGTACCTATATAATGTAAATACGTAGAAGACAACTGATGTGGTGATTATTTGGCAATTATTTCCAACAACGCAAAATTTAATTTTATTTAAAAACACAGAGCTATAGCTACGACGAATCCGAACTGCCCAAAAACAATCCTGGCATAAGTACGTATCGGAATTAAAACCGACACTCCACCTAAAACGATCTGGAATAAAATTCGAGCCATTTCAGGTAAAATAACTACTTGCCTCAACTGAAATTCAACAATCAACAATAACATCACAGCAGATCCATTTGAAATAGCAGAAAACTTCGACAGTCACTTTGAAAAAATAAGCAGCACGAAAGCTACAATCAAACGTTCGTAGCCACCAAAGATGAAAGAAAATACCGTTAAACTTAGAGGGACATGGCAACGAACCCTATAACACCCATATTACCATGGAAATTCAAAATTTAAAAATACAGCTCCTGGTATCGACATGATACCAAACGAAATCATCAAAAATCTTCCTAACAAGGACCTCGAAGATCTACTATTTATGTACAATATAATTTGGGAAGGAAAACAGTATCATAACCTCTGGAAACTCGCGATAATAATCCCGATTCAAAAACAAAATAAAGACCCTTCACATGCGGAAAGTTATCGCCCGGTTTTATTATTATGCTGCTTAGGAAAGCTCCTTGAAAAAATGATCAATAATAGACTAGTCGAACTGGCTGCTTAAAAACTAAACCAGATCCAGAAAAACATGTCCACAAACGATAATCTAGTGATGATAACTCAAAACATACAAGAGAGCTTTGCCGAAAGAGAACAATCTCGCCACAGTTTTATTTGATTTACAAAAAGCTTACGACACGGTCTGACGATATGCGATGTTACAAAAATACATAAATGGGGACTAAAAGAAAACATGGCGTACTTCATTAGAAACTTCACATGTAACAGATACTTCCAAGTGAGAGCAGAATATATATATATATATATATATATATATATATATATATATATATATACATAGATGACATTGCAATTTACCACGCATGCAAAAAGGGCATACATCGAACACCGTACTTCAAACCGCTATAAACCTAAAAGCAGAACAAGCCGAAAACAACGGGTTTCGAATATCAGCCACAAAACCGTTTGCATGCATTTTTGCAAACTCAGAACTGCACCACAAACCTAACCTGACCTTATATGGCCACAAAATAGAATCCGTACAAAAACATACATTTTTGGTTAGCAAACTGTAAGTGGGTGCAGACAAAGAAATTTTACTACAAGTGTATAAAATTCTTACTCTTTCAAAACTTGATTACGGCTGTATCTCATACATGTCGGCAGGCAAATACCTAAATTAAACATCCTACAAAGTTTAGCATTACGATACCCCACTGGAGCGTTTTCAACCAGCCCTATCAGCAGTTTACATGTAGAGGTAAGAGTTTTACCACTATATTATAGAAGAATGTGGTTACTTTTGAAATACGTTTCGAGAGTATGTTGAAACCAGGCACACATAAACCATACTATAATTAATAATCCCAGTAAACTCTCCTATTAAATCCTAGGATACAAGAAAGCATTAAAGATTCCTGCAAACAACTAAACATACAAACAGTCACATAATCAACGCAAAAGAAATAAAATCCAAAACAGGAACAAATGGCAAAGCGCAGGTTCTACAAATATCTAGAAAGAAGGTTAATACTAACCGCTTATGAGGGTTTTATACGTTAAAACAAAAAACAGCAAAAACAAGAAAATCTTTCAAACACGCCAGTAATTGATATACTGCCAGTCCTAAGCCTGGATAAAGTGTGAAGGAAGATGCAATAAACAAAAATGACAATAGAAATACAATTAATGGTTCGGTCAAACGTTTTTCGGTAAATTGCGGCTTCGGCCAATTGTCGTTTCGATCAACTGATTTTCGGTCAATTGTGTTCGGTCAATTGATTTCGGTAAATTTATAGGCGAACCCTCAACCTTTTGTAATGCGTTCTATTTATTCGTACTACAATAAACATTATTATTATTATTTACTGAGGACGATAACTGTAATTGTTATCGAAACGTTTAAATTTGTATTAAGAAAGGAATTTAAAAATACACGATTACAAACCTAAAAGATAAGTATTTTAAGTGAAATAATAATCGTGAAAGTTTCCATTTTATGTTTTTATAAATCTTTCCATTACCTCATAAACCAGCCTTATTCTGTATTCTGAATATCTCATTTTAATGTGGCCTCCAAATAACTCTTTTATTAATTTAGGTATTTTAAATGATAACTAAATACACATTTTAATGCAGCAATTGGTGCATATCTAGAAAAGAAGGTGTAATACTAACCCGCTTACGCATAGGACACTAATCTGACACACACACCACGCACACGCACACGTACACGCACACGCACACGCGACACACGCACACGCACACGCGCACGCGCGCGCACGCGCACGCCCCCACGCCCGCACGCCCGCGCGCCGCGCGCACGCGCGCACGCACGCACGCGCACGCCACGCCACGCACACGCACACGCACACGCACACGCACACGCACACGCACACGCACACAGCACACGCACACGCACACGCACACGCACACGCACACGCACACGCACACGCACACGCACACCCACACCCACACCCACAAATAAAAGATCTGTTCATGGAGCTAAAGTCAATGTATACTTGAATAATGTGGAACTAGAACAAGTAAATGAAATCAAATATTTAGGAATAATCATTGACTCAAAATTTAAGTTTGATAATCATGTTACACATGTCACTACAAAATGCATTAAATTAATTAATATAATTGCTAGATCTGCTAAAATAAGATGGGGTCTCAGTTCGATTGTATTAAAAATTATATATACTGGTGCCATACTACCTCTATTAGCGTATGGAATACAAGTTTGGGTAGACGCTTTAAAAAGAAAGAAAAATAGAACCAAATTAGAAAGAACACAAAGGCTAATTAATATTAAAATTGCTAAAGCCTATCGCACAATTTCTTACGAGGCATCTTGCATTTTAACAAATTTAACTCCCATATGCATAAAATTAAAAGAAATTTCAAAAATATGTAATATTACAAAAGGCTTTGAAGACCATAATTTATATTATGATTGTCCAGTTACTAAAGAAAAATGGATTCATCCG
>JARFJB010000470.1:102500-106781 GCA_036346205.1 Vesta saturnalis
TGAATATTCATTAAATGAAATTTTACACAATCCAAGTAAGTTATGTGTGTGTGTGTGTGTGTTTTTTTGTTCTATATATATATATATATATATATATATATATATATATATATATATATATATATATATATATATATATATATATATATATATATGGTCAAAAACTGTAGATAGCAATGCAAACAAAAAGTTTATCAAATTGTAAAACGCACCATTACGGAGATACAGGTGTTTAGTTTTCAATTTGATAAATTAATTTATTTAATATTGTTAGTTTTCAATAAATAGCTTTCAAATTTGTAGCATTGCCTATAATTCTTATGTCGAATAACGTGATTTATCTAATTTCAATGTATCGTCAGATGGCGCTAGTTGCCGCATATTTTGTGGTTAAAAATGACGTAACTTTTTTCTAACAAAAAGTATCAACTTTCAAAGGCACGATTGATTCTGATCAATATTGCATTAAAAGGTATACCTTATTGAGCTCGCTATCTGTAACCATTTCCGAATAAAACTCAATTTCACATTTCAATTTCAATTATTGGTATTATTACAATTCAGAAGTCAGTAGAATATTATTGAAATAAATGATTATAAACAGATTTAACAGAAAATATGAATAAATTACGATAATGATATCATTTAAATTCTCAAAGTGTCCTCCATTTTTCTGTATACACTGTTGCAGTGTTCTCATAATGAAAATATACACGATTTAGTCTTTGCTCTTGTACTATTTCATTGAAAGCGTCAATTGCTGGCGCAGTTCCTCAACAGTTTCAATCAACTTATGAAACGCGATATCTACAAAGTTGTCGTAAAATGACATTTTGCATTACGTAGACCTTGTTCTGTAATCCAATCATACTGAAATGTAAAAAGTAGGCACTGACAGTAGCTTGCAATATTTCACTATCTGTCATTATGTTTAAATTGTTTGATATTGTGTTTGCATAGTTGTTAAATTAGAATGCTCTACACATTTTATGAGTATGTTGATATGCTGGTGTTACGAATGTCTTGAAGTGCACCTGCTGTGAGACGGTACAGTGAAAATATAAGAAGTCTGCCTAATTATAAAACATTTGTCTACTGAACGTTACGTGAAAGTGGAACTTTGAAGCCTCAGACGGCTGATAAAGACGAAGGACGGTGAGATCAGTTGCAAATGAGGAGAATATTTTGAATATTATTGAAGATAATCCCACTGTTAGTACTAGGCGTGTGTCACTAAAATTCAAGTGTCACAACCAGTTGTTTGGAGAGTTGCAAAGAACAACAATTGCATCCGTACCATTACCGTCAAGTCCAGGATATTTTGCCAGGTGATAGACCCATAACATGAGATTTTGTGGATTGCTCCTGAGGAGGCATGAACAGGATCAACTTTCTTCAAATATCATCTTTAGCGATGAGGCTATTTCACCAGAAACGGAATGTTTAACATGCATAATGAACATGTTTGACCGATGAGAATCCGCATGCCAGAAAACTACTCATTACCAACATTCCTTCAAAATTAATGTCTGGCTGCAACACTTGGGACTGAACTTAGGCTACCGTATTCTCCAAGGTAATTTAACGAGAAACATACCACGATTTTGTATCCAATCAACTTTATGAACTTTTGAAGACATTCCTTTAGCGAGAAGGCGTACCTTATGGTACATGCATGATGGGCTTCCCATTTTAGTCGACAGTGTCGTATATGGCTATCCGAAAATTTTTCAAATCAATGGATAGGCAAGCAATGAGGTCCTTTAATTTGGTAGGTCACCAGATCTCAATCCTATATTTCAATGTTTGGGACAAGTGAAAAATAAAGTATATGCTCAGTTAATTGAAACTGTTGAGGAACTGCCAGCGATTGAAGACGCTTTCAATGAAATAGTACAAAGCAAAGACTAAATCGTGTAGTATTTTCATTATGAGAATGCATTATACAGGAAAATGGAGGACACTTTGAGAATTGAAATGATATCATATCGGTAATTTATTCATATTTTCTGTTAAATCTGTTTATAATCTTTATTTCAATAATATTCTACTACTTCTAATTGTAATAATTGAAATTGAGTTTTATTCAAATGGTTACGATAGCAAATAGGTGGAAATCTTTTCTAAACGAAGCCTTTATCAATTAGTTATGGTTGGTTTCTTGGAAATGGGGACCTACTCTAATGGGCTGTATAGATATTTTTGTAACACATTAATACAGGGTGATCAAAAATGAACAATAAAAAGTAGATTCATAAAAACCTATAAAGTCATTTTTTTAAATGAGAACCCCCTATTTTTTTAATTCTATCTTAATTAGCATTATAAATAAGGGTGACTTTGTATAAGAGTGTATATTCCAAAAAATTGTAGTTTTTGAAATAATGACAATTTAACATTTTTTTATTGTAAAAGGCTATACGGCTTTCAAGTTTTGTTGTTAGTTGGCCGTGACGGCGAGGCGTGGCATATAAAAATAATAGAGATCATCAGAAACGTCATTATTTATTGTCAGTTGATAATTTGTGCGATGCATTAGTGTATTTTATAGCAAATTGATTTAAAACTTGAATTAAAATTGTAAATAATGAATTTTTCGCAAGCCGAGATGATTTTTGTTTTGGGAGCTAGTGATAAGAATACGCTCTTAGCAAGAAGACTGTATCAACAACGGTTTCCAGAGAGACGGCAACCTGAAAGAAGGGCATTTGAAAAGCTTTTGGAGCGTTTTGAAAGAACTGGAAATGTGTTATATGAAAAAATGCTAGGGAAAAACGTGCACAGACTGAGGAAAATCAATTAAATGTACTATTAACAGTTAAAGAAAAGCCATATATTGGACAACGACCCATTTCTTAGCAGGTTGTTGTTGAACGACGTACGGTACAGCGGATATTGAAGTCTCAAAAATGCACCCTATCACATTCAACTACTTCAAGAGTTGGTTCCTGAAGATTATCAAAGACGACTGGAATTTTGTCAATGGGCTCAAAACAAAATAAACCAACAAAGAAATTTTGTTCATTTGATTTTATTTACAGATGAGGCACATTTCACAGAAACGAAATGTAAACAGACAATTTTCATTACTATTCTACCGAAAATCCACATTTTGTAAGATATACTTCTCAAACTAGATGGTCTTTAAATGTTTGGGGAGGTGTTGTCGGTAATCATGTAATTGGACCATATTTTTGATCAATGAGTAAGAGGGAAGTATACTTAGACTTTCTGCAAAACCATCTACCTAATTTGTTGCGTCAAGTGCCACAGGATATGCAACAAGAAATGTGGTTTCTTCATGATGGGGCTCAGTACAGGTCCGATAATAACTTTTTAAATGCTAGATATCCAGAATGTTGGATTGGGAGGAGGGCCTGATGCTTGGCCTGCTAGATCCCCAGATCTTACTAAAATGGACTTTAGCTATGGGGTACGTCAAAGAGCAGGTTTATAAAATACCGCCTACAACAAAGGAAGACATGAAGATTAGGATTAGAAACTGTTTTCAAAACATTAGCGTTGAAATGTGTAGAAATTTAAGCATCGAATTTGAGAGACGTATTGCATTGTGTATTCAAGAAAGAGGCGGACATTTCGAACAACTTTTTAAGTAGTACGTATTTGACGTGTTTCTAGTACTTTTATCTGTATAATTAGTTACAGGTTTAGTTACATTAGAGGTGTTAAGTTTATGATTAGGATTAGGACATAATTTGTTGAATCCAAAAAATATTGTCTTTACTTTAAGTTCATTTAATAAAATAATTATTCATATAGGGTTCAATAAATTGTAATATTTCGATCTGAAGTGCTCGATTTTTTTGTTTCGCCGCGCCCGCCGTCACGGCCAACTAACAATCAAAACTTGAAAGCTGTATAGCCTTTTACAATAAAAAATGTTAAATTGTCATTATTTCAAAAACTACAATTTTTGAATATACACTTTTATACAAAGTCACCCTTATTTTTAATGCTAAATAAGATAGAATTAAAAATAGGGGTTTCCATTAAAAAATGACTTTATAGGTTTTTTGAATCTACTTTTTATTGTCCATTTTTATCACCCTGTATGAATGTATTACAAAAATATCAATACAGCCCATTAGAGTCATTTCCAAGGAAACCAACCATAACTAATTGATAAAGGCTTCGTTTAGAAAAGATTTCCACCTATGTTTTGGTTCAAACGTCATTTTTGACAATTTGAAATTTGTCAAAAACGGTTAGACTTAGGTATAGGACATTATACATAAAATGTGTCTAAAATTGTATGTAGAA
>JARFJB010000471.1:0-5000 GCA_036346205.1 Vesta saturnalis
TAGCTACATTCATAAATACATGACGTAGCGGCAAACTCTCCTGACGAGGATAGTAACTGGTAATGTGAGCATTCATATTCAAAAAATTGCCACAAATTATTTCATAAAATACACAATGGAAATTATTCATAACCTAGATTTATTCGAATGGCGCTCTGGAAATTTTGAAATGCTCCAACTTCATGTCGGAAGAGCACCATCTACTTAAGATGCCTTGAACTTTTAATAGGAGCTAACAATGTTTGAATTATACCGCCATTTTTATTCTCGTAAGCAACAAGAGCGTAAACTAATGCCAAGGACAGCTCTCTTTTTTGAAGTTCAGTATGCTTCCAAGTTGACAAATCATTAATATACACCCTTATATACGGTATGATGGTAATTGTAAATTGATTAAACCTATATGTCTTCTTGAGAGGAATTATTTCTTTCTCAAAAAATTGCACTACTTTGGTTTCTTTTTGTATTATTTAGTAATCAAATTCATATGGCAAATGTATCATTCTATACATTAGTTCACCCTGTACACATGGTGTAAATTGTACTGTATAATGTGACGTACTTTAGTAGTTGTCCTTGACATTAGGAATGCCTATAATTTGTATTACATTCCCCAACCTTAACTTACGCATTTTTATGATTTCTCAATTATTTATCAAGACGGATATGAGGAAGATATAACACAATATATTGTACATTACATATAAGCGAGAATATGAATAAATTAAAAGTATTATTCCTTCCTTACTAACTATTACATGCCCCAGGGTATGATCAACGATCAGGGAGGTTTTCCCTAGATCAATCAACACTGACTAAAGTTACGAAATGTTTTGCTTTTTTTAATCAGTTAGGAAATAACCAATATTTTCCTAATTGGTGATGAAATGTTCGTTACGTCACCAGTTACGAGAAAATTAAGCACTATGATATAGAAATTTTGACATTTGATTAGTCAAACGATATGTACCTAAACATGATATAGGTTAAGAAAACGTATTCTGCCTTACTAACGTAAAGATCCCCATCTGCAACAATCTAGTTTCAAGATAATTACGTTTTTATGTTCAATCCTGTCTTTTTTCATTTTTCAAGATTCATTCATCAATTTTGGCAGATGAATGCAAACTGGGTTCTCAAGGCATCTTGCCTAAGTATTCTTCTTGAAACCTCCATACCTGGAGTAATTTGACAGATAGGGCTATTTAAGTAAAGTAAAGTAATGAAAATATTTATATGTATTCATGTCAATTTGTAAATAGGGCTTTCTAAATAAGCAAAACACTGAAATAATTTGTTTATTATTGGCTTATTACATGTGAAAAAACATTGGTTATTATGTTGAATAATTATAATATAATAATAATATTCCGCGATATTATTTATGACATTCGATTAGTAACTATCTAACTAACAATATTCATTTATTGAACGTCTATTATGTAATCAGCGGCTCTCTCAGGCACGGGTTAGTTTTCCCAGAAAGGCATACAATTGGAGGGAATAATTAACCGTAACTTTTGGAACAGTTGTGGCATTGTGGTTTTGGTACTCCATTGTTACAAAACTTTAACCTTAGGAAATCTAGATCTTTAGTTTCTCCTTTAAAAGAAGAAAACGAAGTTTTGTACTTCAATTTGAAATAACCTTTCTCAAACGAGATTATAACCATATCTTATAAATAGACGTTGGGTCTGTTATTTTCAATTTTACATTTTGAAGTGCAGTCTTTCCAGTCGAAGAAATTTTCTTTATACATAGCGAGAACATCAACACTTCTAGAATTTGTATATTGCTTTGGAAGTCGATAAAATCATAGACTTTATTTTTATTCTTCAGTGATTTTTCAACTTGATGATGGAATGGATCTGTTGCCTGGTTCAAAAAATTTAAAAACAAAATTGTTCAGTTTAACGTTCGGACTGTTAACAATGTAAACAAAGAAAGATACAAATTGTTCAGGCAGAACAATTGTCTAGCGGCAATTTTCCAAATATGATTATTTAACACAGTAACCTTCTATGTATTTTTGCCGTTTCTGTATTTTTATCTCAAGTACACGTACACAAGTATACACAATACGCATTCAAGCGCTCACGAACGCAAGCACACACCCACACACCCGCACGCACGCACATTTACACACGCACACAAGTACGCAAATACAAAAAGAAGCACGTACTCTCTCTCACACACGCACATGCACACGCCCACGTACATGCACAGGCACACTCACACACACTCACACCCGCACGCACACGTACACACACACGAACTAGCTCGCGTATGCACGCATCAACGCACGCCTTCTCGCACCCTCTCACACTGACACACACAGAGAGAGGGAATGAGAGAGAGAGACGGGCACACTCCCGCACACGTTAACTCGCGCACATGCACTCACGCTTGAGTACGCACATACTCACACGCACATAGGCACGCATACACACACGTACACACCCACACTTACACAGAGACACACACACTCCCACTCAATTACACACACACACACACACACACACACACAAACTCACACACTCTCACATACACACACTCACACACACACACACACACACCCAGACATACACACACACACACTCAACACACTCAAACACACACACACGCACACACACACACACGCACATACGCACACACACATACTCACACATATACACACGCACACTCACGTACGTACACTCACTTACACACACACATACACATTCACGCACTCACACACACACGTGCGCGCACACACACACACACACACACACACACACGGTGTCCGGCTATTTCCTCGCCTACAAAATCCCGCCGGTCAATTGCCCGCCGGAAAATTGTTCGCCTGGTAAAAATCCCGCGCGGTGAAATGTTCGCTGGTAAAATGCCCGCCATGACGAAATCCAGTCGGTCATTTGCCCGCCACAAATAAATTAACGTACCATTTTGGCTTTTGACAAATTCGAGTACCATCCCAATAAAAGCACTTGATAATTGTAACGATATTCTGCTGAATTGACCAACTAAACTAATGACTTCAGATTTAAAAATTCTCTATATATACCAACTTTCATTGTGTACTAATAACGCTTAATGGTCATATTGATAATTAATTATTTTAATTGACCAGTTTCTTGCACATTAATAGTATACAAGGAATCGCATTAACAATAATTATTGAACATAGTTAACTAATGACACTTTCGTTTTGTCATTAATGTAAAGATTTTTGAAAGATTTCTACGAGAATTAGAAAGTCACATTAACGAGATACTTAATATAAATAATAAATGTGCCTTACTTGCAAAAACAAGCGAAAACGATTGAAATTTGAAACTATTAGCTCTATCTTCTAACTATACAAGCACAAGGAAATTATAACATAAAATACGTAACGAGCTTTTTCATGAAAATAGGGGAATATCGGGGGAATCATTTCAGCTACAGGCAGTGGCGAGCAAATGACCGACGGGATTTCGTCATGGCGGGCATTTTACCAGCGAACATTTCACCGCGCGGGGTTTTTACCAGGCGAACAATTTTCCGGCGGGCAATTGACCGGCGGGATTTTGTCGGCGGGAAAATGACCGTGAACCCACACACACACACTCACACACACTAACATACACCCACACACTCTCACGTACACACTCACACACACAAACACGCACTCAAACACTCACACGCACACTCACACACACACACACACACACACACACACACTTACACACACGCATACACACACGCACACACGAACACACACACACACACACACCCACACCCACGCCCACACACACACACACACACACACAATGACACTCACACGAACGCGAGCACACTTGCGCGCATACATGCACGCACACACACAAGTACGCGAGCACATGGGCTCACGCATGAGCACATACATACACGCATAGACACACCCACGCGTACCGAAGCACTCATGCACACACGCACATATTTGCACACAACCTCACCCACACGAAGACACACACACTCACACTCCAACTCCAAGTACACGTACACAAGCACACACAATACGAATTCAAGCACGCACGAACGCAAGCACGCACCCACTCACGCACAAATGCAAGCATTCACACACCCGCACGCACGCACACGCGCGCATTCACACACGCACACAGGTACGCACACACAAAAAGAAGCTCGCACTCTCTCAGTCACACACACATGCACATGCCCACGCACACGCAGACGCACACGCACACGTACACTCTGAATCAATCACACACGCACGCACATTTACACGCACTCACACACGCCCACAAATGAGCTCGCGCATGCACGCATATACGCACACACTCACGCACCCGCTCACACTGACGTACACAGAGAGGAAGGGAGAGAGAGACGGACACAATTCCGAACACGTTCACTCGCGCACATGCGCTCAAGCTTGAGTACGCACATACTTACACACATACACACAAATGCACATACTTACACACACACACCTAGGCACGCATATACACACGCACATACTCGCACACACCCACACAGACAGAGACACACACACTCCCACTCACTTACACACACACGCTCCCTCGGTCACACACATACATGTAGGCACACTCGCTCACACACACACACACACACACGCGCGCGCACAGACGGACACACACACGAACTAGTTAACTCGTGCACTCAGGAGCACGCACGCACCAATGTACGCACGCACACAGGCAAGCATGCAGGTGCACGCACACGCATATTTACGCACACACACGTACGCACGCACCCACCCATCCACACACACACACACACACACACACTCACATACCCACACAAGCGCACGCGCACGCGCTCACGCACGCGCGCACGCACCCGCACACCCGCGCGCCCGCGCACCCCCACACACGCACAGGCACACGCACACACGCAAATACGCTCACACGCACACACGCACACACGCACGCACGTACACACGCACGCTCGAACGAACGAGCGCACAAACGCACACACGCACGCAACCGCGCAACCGC
>JARFJB010000471.1:10000-35000 GCA_036346205.1 Vesta saturnalis
GTGGTTGTGTGGTTGTGTGGTTGTGAGGTTGCGTGGTTGTGTGGTTGTGTTTGGTGTGGTTGTGTGGTTGTGTGGTTGTGTGGTGGTGTGATTGTGTTTGTGTGGTTGTGTGGGTGTGTGCGTGTTTTTGTGCGTGGTTGTGTGCGTGTGCTCGGGTGCGCCTGTGCGCGTGTGCACGTGTTCGCGTGTGCGCGTGCGCGTGTACGTGTGTGCGGGTGCGCGGGTGGGCGGGTGCGCCGGTGCGCGGTGCTCGGGTGCTTGCGAGCGTGGGTGCGCGGGTGCGTGCGTGCGTGCATGCGTGTGTGCGTGTGTGCGCGCATGCGTTCGAGCGTGCGTGTGTGCGTGTGTGCGTGTGTGCGTGTGTATGTGTGTGCACGCACGCACGCACGCACACACACATGGCCAATCTTGGCAAAGCTTTGTCAACCGTTGTAAAATATACTATTATGCGTTACTGAATGTAAGACGATTGCATAACTCACAAAGCCATGTGAGTGGATAAATATATGTAGGTTGGAAGGTAAAAATTACTATTAAATATATCTCATTTATTTCTCATTTATTTCATTTGCCACTTTGTATGTTGGAAGGTCGTATGTTGTTCCACACCAAACTTTTCATCTATTTTTATGTATGTTTACGTCATCAATCCGTTAGCAGGACACACATACTTGTGCGTAAAAAGTTTACCGCACGTCATATCCAGACTAAGATTTTGTGCATATGCAACGTTGGTAAAAACCCTTTTGGTGAAAGTAGTACTAATGATAACGTATTTTTAAAGGTAAATTTGTGTTTTATATGATATTGACACTATAGCTTTAGCACGCATCAGACTTCTGGCTATATACGATCAAAAATCTAGTTAAAACTTATACTCGCCATACTAAAGCATTACCAACCAGATTGGATTCTTATTAATTTAACCTAATATTTATACCCTGTTGGATCAAAGAAATCCATGAATTCTTTTCTGTAGTCGTAGAAATAACAAGAAGTCAATTTGACGCTGTCTTGTGAAAAGTAATCGTGCTATGTTCTCTACTTAAGTAAAGTAAGTCATAGCAAAGAGTACAAATCTGCAAATTTCTTGGAGCTATAAGCACCTTAAATATATTGCAACGGGGAAAAATAATGCGGAACTTATAGTACGTCGTTGTATCCAAAACTAAATTTTTGAGAATATTTCTGCAGTTTCAAGGTTCAGGACAAGAAGTCAGATTTGTGTGTTCAGACGAAACACAAAATGCTCTTATATCTGGCGTTGGGTGCACGATTTTGACATCAAAATCAATCCGTCCAAAATTAAAAGGGCCGGTAAAAGGTATACCAACTTACACGCAGGTCGTAATTCAGGATTTTTGGAAAACTGCGACTATTAATTCGATTCAGGGTTCGAGGATCGGGGTTATCATAAAACCATGAATGTGGACCGGTTTCAAAATTGGTTGCTTAAACAGCGGATTTCTGCGCTGTCCAAACCAGCCGGAAATTCTGTGGTGATTATGGATAACGCACCGTATCATTCGATGCAGTTAGACAAGCCACCCTCATTTTCTAGCAAGAAAGACCAGCTGGAAGAGTAGCTGGTTACTCACAGGGTCGAAATTAACGGCAAAATTACTAAAAATACAACTATGGAACAAAACTCAACCCTTTAGGTCCAGAGGGAAAAAGTATGTAGTTGGTATTTTGATTAATCATGAGTATGAGGCTTTACGGTTACCTCCTTTCTATTGTCAATATAACCCTATTATAATGGCATGGAGTACTTGTAAAAAATATTATAATAAGTAGATAAGTTTTGAACATCCATCGAAAAATAGGGTTCAGAAATTATTACTTGAGGCTTTACCCAAATGTTCTCCAACAAAGTGAAAAAATATGGGTAATTTTTTATTCAAAAATCCCACCTGTTATTACAGCACCAAGAGAATCCGATGCATCTTCAGATAGTGATTTGGATTCAGATTCTTCTGGTGATATAATGCAGTTGGAATAACAACCCACCGTTTGGCATCAAAATTTTAGTATATACATTTAAATATTTGGTTTTCGTCAGTTCCTGTCCGTAGACACGAAAGCTGCGAATCTTGTGATCAATTTTATTTAGCTACGACTTTATCGATGCATTTATGGTTATTTAACTTTATATGTATGTAACAATCAAGAAAAGAACGACGTAGAAAATTTCATCACGACATCAATTGGATTACTTATGAAAAAGCGCTTTGGCTTTCTTGAATAGCTTTAATAAATGGATACATATTGATGTTCTGGTTACCTATTTACTTTGCGACCGAAGAACTAAGGTTACATATAAATATATCTCTACATTATGTTTTATAGCCACGAAAAGGAAGAAAAGGTTCAGTTGCTAAATTTTAGCACGAAAGCAAGCCTTCAAATTGGATTATATGTGAAATTGCGCTCTGGATTTCCTAGATATTTCTTCCCTGTTTTTTACTTTGGAAGAGTGAAAAAAGTAGAAGGCATTCTTATTAGATTTTACGTAGATTCGCTTAACCTTCCAGTAGTCGCGGTTCTTTTCTGAACATTAGTAGTCGCGTTCGGACTAACAGTCCGCATAGTTATATATGTACAGAATTTTATTATGAACATTAAAATAATACAAAACTCATTTCTCTTATTTAATATTTCACATTTATTAGCAAAGAAATGCATGTCTACAACAAAGACTTACAATAATGTTTAAATAAAATCTTTATTTCATATAAGAGGTATAACTATTAGTGTTAACTAAAAAATATTTGCGATATAAAATAATAATAATTAACAAAATAAGTGTAAGTAACATATCTAATTGTCTATTCTGTTTCATTCCCATCTAGGCACGATTAGAATGAGAACATACTATATCTGTTGCTAAACCAACGAAACAGTAGGCAATAAAAAAACTTTTATGCAGAAACGAGAGAGAAGTATTTGACGTAGAACTGTCTTTATTGAAACACAGCGAATGGTACGTGTAGAAGTATTTTATGAAATGGACAGGGACCTCTCAACTTCGGTCGAACTAGAAGCGGTATAACAGCCTTAAGTAATCACATTACTAAAAAATATAAACTTAAGGAATGGATAATAGCGAACATTTGGTATAATATTGTCTCAGTTTATAATATCTATAAAAATTTTACACTTTTAGTCAATTATACTTACTTGTTGTATTTCTCAATCAGTGTCACTATATAAATTTCAGTAGCGTGAGTAGTCGCACGTGGACTCACACTCCGCAATTGTTAATAAAAATAGTAACAATCAACCGACTTCCTCCGCAGTCTGTACGATACTAAAGCAATCTATTTTAGGAAAATACTGAGGTGTAGGGGTTGGTACTTGCAGAAATTTCCGAAATATCTAAAAATTCAGTCCTCTGTGGGACGACAGTCTGGGCGCGACTACTGGAAGGTTAACAAAACACCTCATTGTATTAGATAAGACACGAAGTTGTCATTTATGACCAATGTGAAGAATGTACAATTACAGTCTTATGTAGGTAATAGACGTTCAACGTCTGAAAACTAAACTTTACTTTTTTAAATAGGTCACTTAGCGACCCTATATAAGGTACCAAAGAGCCATCGCATTACCTTAACGAATTAGGACATACAGATATCGCTGTCAGTAGTAATAAACCCTTTCAGAGTTGTTTAAGTTGTTTAAGATGATAGCGTAATATTCTTAAAAATTCAGTTACGCGTCTAATGGAACTTACATCTACTCTAACGGAGATAATCATATCCCGGACCCATTCACTTAGAGCTTTCATATTATGTTTTTTTAACGGACTGGTAAACTCACGGACCGGTAAAATTACTGGTCGCGCAACGTTTCCGGTGAATTTGTTATATCTAGTTGAACAGTAGTAGTGAGCAGTCGTGGACTACACTGTGAAAAAGAACGCAAGAAATTAATAATCATGTATTTGGTTTACCGTCGACAAAGGCGCAAGAAATGTCGCCACAGAAGATTTTGGGTGCATCCAATAAATTTGCAAAAGAATGAAGTGGGTGCTTTCAGTACTTTATTCCTTGTTTATTAGCGGACGAACAAACATTTTTCAATTACTTTGAGATGACAATTTCAACATTTGAGGATTTTCTACAACGAACTATGTCATACAAAATACGCAATTCAGCCTGCCGAAATGTTATCGGTTACATCAAGGTCAGTACAAAATGATTCCTGTAAATTTTAATTAAGCAGGATAATTAGCAACTAATTTAAAAAAAAATTAGTAAAGGCGTCTGAATTTTTACAACTCTATAAATACACGAAAGAATCACCGCGCTATCACATGTGAGTCGCGAGTTTCACTGAATAGAAAGTAGCGAGAGCGCCTCGACGCAAACTCAAGGTCATATCAGCGATCTGATTATATATGTGATTTATGTTTCTTAGACTTATAGTTTTGTAATTATTAAGGTAAGACGATATAGGCCTTTTCGTTATTGTCCAGTGTTCTGACCTGGTACCTATATGTATCGGTGCGACTTTGAAGACGTTTCATATTAAAATCAGTTTGTTGCGCAGCATTACTATCTGGTAGACGCGAGCAATCGCGGTCACATAGGGGTTGTTGTAAATGTGCAAACGGTAATACCTTAATTAGGAAATTTTGTTAGTTGACAGCAAATATTGTGTACATTCTAGAATCTACACACGTTCAAGATCCGTTATATCCAAATATAAGAAACCAAGTTTTATGATTTCCAAAGTGAAGTTAATATTATTGGAAAGTAAATTTAAAAAATACAAGCAACAAAAAAAAACGATTGTTAATAAAGTTGGTTTTGAAAATATGGTGGTTTGCTGAGCTAGAGAGGAAAGGTTCTACTATGGAAAAACCGGTCTTTCGAACACAGGGTTATTTACTCAATATACACACAATCTACACACGTTCAAGATCCGTTATATCCAAATATAAGAAACCAAGTTTTATGATTTCCAAAGTGAAGTTAATATTATTGGAAAGTAAATTTAAAAAATACAAGCAACAAAAAAAAACGATTGTTAATAAAGTTGGTTTTGAAAATATGGTGCTTTGCTGAGCTAGAGAGGAAAGATTCTATTACGGAAAAACTGGTCTTTTGAACACAATGTTTTTTACTCAATATACCGGAATATTCGTCGTGATAAATTTCGAAACTGTTGAATATGACTTTAAAATAATCGTTGAAAAGCACACTAGGAAAAAGGTAATGAATGTTTATGCAATTTAAGTTTGATAGCTAAACTTTGGGAATTATTAAATGAATAAGGACATTGCAAATTAAGTGTATTACGCAAAGTGTGGTTAAGTTAAGAATTTCGAAATGAGGGTGTGGGTAAGGAAGCTATCGGTTTCCTAAGGACGTTGTTTTGTGGATTTTGTGTAAAGCATAAAGTCCAGGAACCGTAGGATTCATTAAAATAAATTTGTGGTAGTATAAATTAAAAGTATCTTTAAGTATAGTGTTATGAACCTTTAAATTAAATATGATAACTAAAATCATCTGATGAGATGAAATTCTCAACTTTCCCAAAATAGTTTTACTTATCCATTAACACTAAGTTGCCTTTATCAGCTTTTGCATAGAAGAAATTGTAACGTGTTAACTTAACTTTGGGTTTTAGAACGAGTTTGAGAATTTTTATGCCTGCTGTGTAGGCAACACACATTGACTTTAATTATAAGAAATTTGGCAACATGGTGCGTGACAAATTAAGTTTCAAATACATTTAAAATATGATAATTTGGGAAATTTCTGGTTGGTTTAAAATTATCTGGTGACTTCCTCTAAATAAGAACGCCATTTTGTGACTTTTTTATAATTTCCATATTACTGAATAAAATTTAATAGCTGACATGATTATTCTTTTTAGGTTTTATTAAAAGTGAATGGGTTCAATTTATAAGGGTATCATTTACTAGTTAAATTTTACTTCGCTTGCTAATTAATTTCGGTTTGCGTAAACGATTTTTAAGAATTACTTTTACTTTTACGAAATAAGCTTGTAATATTAATAATCTTTAGCAATAAAAGTAAATTAAACGTTATACTAATTTAATTAAATTCCAAATCTGAACGAAAATGCATCAATATGTTGTTTACAAACATATATAAAATCAAACCTGTATCTACATTAACCATCTGAAAACTAACATATAACAAATAAAATCTTTGTCAGAGTTAAACGATTGTTTTGGTTTAATGGTGATAATCAAATATAAAGTTTCGAGAAATCAAACACAAAAAAGTTTTATTTATTAACACAAACAAAAAAGATTCTTACTCATTTTCGTTGAAAAACTGATGATGTAATACTTGCGTTCCTTTAACCGAACAGAGGGCCTTAAGTAGGTTGGAGACTGCTCTTCCGATGATGTCACTTGCCGGCACTCTGGAACCGTTTCTCTATTGTTGTACTTATCTTTTCTTATACATTTGTGTAGTTGAATACGCTTCCAATTTTCTTTCATCAGTTAATGAGTATAGTAAATAATTGTTCGATATATTTACACTGTACAGTTTTTGCTTAACTGTTCAGTTTTAATCACAAAGGCGTACGCTACCAACTGCAAGCGAGCTACGGAAAAGCCATATTTTCATTATCAGTGTTTTTTATTATTATACTTTATATACCGATCTATTAATTGGATCGATTGTCTTGTACATTTATCACTCGCTATACAAACATCAACTTGGAACACTTTCGACACGCACTTGTAAACTATTACGCAACATTTTTATTGTCGCCAACTTGCCGACATTTGCACTTTTTATTATTTCAATAAGGAAAGTAATTTTCTATTTCTTCCCTATCACCGATAATTAATTCTTATTTGTAATTTTGACACTTTATAGGGTAGCATGACTATACAATGTCACTTAGACTGCGGCGTCAATCGACCGACCAATATCAACTAGGATCGCTTATTTTATGCGATTCTTTTTGACTGGTTTCTTAGCGCGACTGTTTGTGATCGCGCACTGCATGCGATTGTTCTAAAACTGCACATCATTATTATAACAGCGTCATTCCCTTCCACCACATTCATGCACTTGCAAATGCCATGTATTTAAATATCTTCAAATTGAATATATAGGTAACTTATTGAAACAAACTCAAGTTTTTCATCTTAATATTAATTACATTCAAATACAAGTAAACAATAACCATTTCTTCATCCATAAAATTAAGAAAAATCTAATGTCGTATAATTTAGCGTGAAATTTTGATTTTTTTAAAGCTCCCGTTGCACTAGTAATAAAACATACTGGTGAGTTTCTTTTATTGTTATTCCTTCATGACGAAGCTCTCGCTATATAGACACTTGTGATTAACCTGCGAAGTACTTGCGAAGCATCTCTTTACTACAATGCTTTACAGTTATAAATATAACACGGTTCTCTAAATTCGTGTCTGTGACTATTTTTCGTTGGAACATTGCATAGTAGTACATCTAATGAGGTTATGTACCTGTAACCGTAAATGTCTAGTCCAGCTTTAGTGAAATTTGCTCATACAAGTGCTCATTGCTTACAGCTGATGATCTAGCTTCAATCTTTTACATTTTCACAAAAATTGTAGTGTATTTACACAGCTGTTATATCTTTATACCTGCTGTTGTACGAAGCAAACAGCTGTTTACAATCTGAACTTTGACACTTACGTAATTCAACGGTTGCTACACAGAGTGCTTCACGATATATGTTAATATTTGTACCGTTATGAACGAAACTGCTTATATAGGGTGACTCATATCAACATTTTATGGATTCTTGATTTAAAATGGTTAATGTATGTTTATGTGCCTTATTTATTAGTATAATTATCTACTCTATAGCTATATGCATCAACAAACGCTATCATAGTAAGGAAGCTATTCACTTTTTCTTATAACTATAATCGGCTCTCAACCACTGGGTTATACATATTTGCTTAACACTTTTTTTGAATTGTGAGAGTTCTGGCTTACGCTTTTGATATATGCTTGTAGAAATAATAGCAAACTAACCCTTTCTGTTTTCTGTGTGAAAAATTTATGCTTCAGATATATTTTGTTTTCAGTACTGTCAATTTAAACTTAACCTGATTTGTAGGTTTAGAAAAACGCAATGGTAGACATCTGGCTGAAATATTTATGTTTTATATCGGGACTAAAATTACTATTCGTTCGAATTAAAACTAATACGACAGTTTTAGGGAGACCTCTTTGTCCATGTAACAACATCTCCTTTACGGATCTTATTTTTAGCATTTTTAACAGTTTTGCTATTAAAATGGCCAGAAAAAAAACTGTAGAGTTAGGAGTTTTTGTGAACAGACAACTCTTAGATTAATATGATTGACATCCAAATTATTACTTCGTACAACCATTTTAACCAAAAGGTAAACCCACAAAGCACACAAATAAAATTAGTATCGCCAAATGCGTCTAAATAGCTAACCTATCATCATAAGCGGTCGACCAACACGTTCCAAATTAAGCTTGAAGTTGCCTAGAAACTGTTGATTACGGTATGAAGGGTAATGACAAGAGTCCTAGTGCCTAGTGTGTGTAAGCTTAATTGCGGTAGTTGTAATTTTTTATACAGGGTGCTAGTAAATTAGTGCGAAATATTTTAGGGGGTGGCTGCCGAAGTTATTTTATTAAAAGAGTTCCTATAAACGTAGGTCGAAATATGCTTCGTTTCCGAGATGTTTAAATTTAATTTTTTATTTATTTTTATTAATTATTTCAAACAGTTTTAAAGATATTGACTTGAAATTTGAAAAACGCCTTAGAGGGATAAATGTGCATTTTTTGGGATAGTCCGCATATTTCTACTTGCACCAGTGGCGTTCGTGTGAGAATGACACCACTTTTAATAATAAAAAGAATAATGCGCCACTGACTTTTTCCCGTACTGATATTTCTGTGGAAATGCGCCATCAATTCTGAATTAAATTGGTCTCTCGAACTTTTTTCGCGGGACGCATCGTTTTTGAGCAAAAAATAAAACATTTTTTATTGCAAATTGTGTATTTTTAATTTCTATTGTTACATCATGTAATATGTTGCTGTCAATACTTCTAAAAAGTTTTCTTATCTAATACAGTAACATTAAACCAAAATAAATAACATAAAACAACAGTAATAAGAATAATTTTAAGCAGGCGTAAACCTATAACAGATGTTCAAAATGACCTCCCTTACATGTGATACAAGAGTCAAATCTTCGCCTCGATGACTGTCATGTTCTGTAAAATATTCATAATCTATGTCTTATTGCGTCACAGCCGGCTGTAATTACATTCCTAAGGTCTTCAACGTACTCGACGGGATTGTAGTAAACTAATGACCTGAGAAAACCCTAAATGCAGAAATCTAAGGGATTTAATTCAGGAGAGCGAGCTGTCCAATGCGTACTTCCCTACCTATGCAACAATTTGGATCTACTGTATTTAAGTTACGTCGTACATTAATGCTAAAATGGGCTGGAGCACCATCGTGCATAAACCATAAATTTTGTCTGAAGTGAAGAGGAATTTCTTCTAGAAATGCTTGTAACTCTTCATGTAGGAAGTGATGATAAGATTCGCCATTTAATCGTAATGGGATAAAATATGGACCACTTAATGATCATCAAGTACTCCAAGCCACACGATTTACTGAAAATTGATGTTGAAAATCAGCTTGAAAGATTCCATGTAGATTTTCATCAGCCATACGTGGTTGTTATGATTATTTCGTTTAGAATCTCCGGAAAAACTTGCCTCGTCATTAACCAAAACTCCATTTAAAATAATTATGATTTTGAGCAGTTACATTCAGAATCCATTGGCAAAAAACTAGACGCGGTAAGAAGGCTCGAGGTAGTAGGGCCTGTATACGTTGGATATGAAACGGATACAATTGCTGCTCTTTTAGAATTTTAAATACGGTGAAGTTGTTTACATTCAATATGTTGGCAATTTTTCGAGTACTTGCTTCAGGTGACTCCGAAACTATATCGAGAACTGCTTCTTCTAATTGCACAGTTCGTAATTCACGAGGGCGCCCACAGTCAGCAGTTCGTTTCATAAATGTATCATTTTCGCCCTAAACGTTGGTGAAGACGAGCATACAGTCGTCGAACTTGCAGACCATTTTCATTACTTCGACCATAGGCAAAATTCATATCTGCCATTTCCGCATTTGTAACGTTTTCCATTTTTGTTTTTGAAGACACGAAAATTATTTACTTATTAACCTTAGTTTTGCAGCAAACTAATAATGAAAAAACGCTAATTTGACATTTTGACGGGATGGTTGCATTTAAAAATATTGACAGTAACCTGTTAGATAATGTATCAATAAGAATTAAAAATACACAATTTTCAAAAAATGTTTTATTTTTTTGCTCAAAAACTAACAAATTTAAGACACCAATTTAATTCAGAATTGATGGCGGATTTCTACAAAAATATCGAAACCGGAAAAAGCAAGTGGTGCACCATTCATTTTTTAAAACTTAAAAATAATTAAAAAAAATAAAAAAATTAAATTTGAACAATCTGTATCTCGGAAACGATGTATATTTCAACCTACATTTACAGGAAATTTTTGTCACAAAATAACTTCGGCATTCACCCCACAAAATCTTTCGCACTTATTTACAAACACCCTATATAATCAGACAGAAAGGACATTTCACACTCGAATTATTTTGGCATTGTACACAACAAACCTAATGACATATCTTCATTATTTTAAATTCAGGTCACAATTTTAATTCTCATTCTAGTTTGAAATTTCACACATTTTTAATAAAGAGTTAAACTAAATTTACTTGAAACTGAAGAAATTATCAAACATCCCCGTTTAAATCCAGAATCATCTTTGAATGAAATTCTCAATCTAAACTGAAATCTACTTTTTCTTGATTAATATTACTTTAACTTGTCCTTTCATCGTAGTAGATACGCCAAACTTCTTTTTACCGAACTTCCAATTTGTTTATGTTTAATTTAAATTTTACCGTTGTACATGATGCCTTTTAATTTTCTCTTTATTGATATTAATCTTTAGTTTTGTTAGCAAGCAATTTACCAGATTGAATTATTTTCTTATAATTATATTTAGAATTTACATTAGTTCTACATACATAAAGACAATACTTATATCAATTGAGGCTTGTATCTCGATAGCACAGTTGGTTAATGCGGTACTGTAGCGAAGTACAGGTCATAGGTTCAAATCCTATTCAAAGCAAACTTTTTATTTATGTATTTAATTAAATTAGCACAATGTGATTAAGTACGTGTACAGAGACGGTTTTGATTCTACTTATTTAACGTTCAAAATTATTATATATAATACAATATCAAATATGGCTACGTTAAATTTAATATTGAACAATGGCAAAATTTTTACCTTACGTACCAGATCTATAATCCTTACAAATAAAAAAAAGATCGTTTTCCTATTTTTAAATTTTAAACGTATAAATTTTACTGGATCTATCATTAATCAATATGAAGTTGCCTAAACGTTCCTTCTACACCAAACATATTAGAATAAGTTTTATGCTCTCCAATTCTTAGTTCTTCATTTGTTCTGTATTGAGCATCTTCTAAAAACCAATTTTGGTAGCTTTCTACTTTTTTTTTCCAGATAGCTAAAAGAAATTTGCTTAATATTTTGTTAAACAAAAAATATCTTACCTGCTATTTCTGAAAGAGTTCCGTTATTACCACCAAATTCTTTTGGATGCAATTCTTTTGGAATTAAATTGAGAAATTTTTTATTATTTATATCACCAAACATATGCATCTAAAATTTTTATAGTAATATATTAATAAACAAAATTGTGTCAAAAGTAGGTACTATATTAAGACATTAATCTAAAATTGAACAACTAGATATTTTGAAAGCCCAATATAAATATACGGTTACTAAATATCTTAAATGTAAAAATTTTCAGTTTTTTTTTAATGAAAGGTAACGTACCCTATTACGTATCTTTTCAGGAGACATGGCTTTGGAAAAGTTAAATAAATATTCAGCTATAGAAGGAATATTGATGCCATACACTCCTTTAACTCGAAATGGATATGCTTTCCAGCTTACTTGATTAGATTGTTTCATAAGCGTGGGAGTGCATTGCAACACGTACCCCATGTTTATATCTTTTGCATCACTCCACAAAATTATTCCCGAAACAACTGACGCATAATCTTCTTGCAGTAGAACATCTAATATCATATAGTATACTTTAAACAATATTATAAGCGGAGTATCATCAGGGTTCATCCCTCCAAATTTGAATAAGATAATTCGAGGACTTACTGAACCAGTTTTGGCTGGTAAAGGCAATATAGCTCTACAACATCAAGAAATTATATCAAAGCTTTGTATTACTTGTGTCGTTACCCAGCTTTAAGTACTGTCTGTATTTCTGGTCTGAATGGATCTCTGTTATTAAAGAGCTCAGTAAGTACTGTTCTTAATGTATAAAAATAATCCAATTTTTCTTGTGTTTGTTGAACGTTAAATTTACAGCCTCGTAAAAATACTAATAAGGAATAATCATCTGAAATGCAAAATATTAAAATTTAAACAATTTTATCATTCATTCTTTGTAACTTAAAGCTTAGAAAATGTTAAGAGAGTTTTTAAAAACAGTTTCGACAATATACTTGATCGTTTTGATACTTTCAAGTCTTTAATTCTAAAATTTATATTTAAACAGTGGAACAATTAATACTTCTAACAAACTTTATTTCGAAAATAGTCTTATTGAGTAGCAGGTAACATTTTGTCTTAACCCTGTGTTACACGCTCTCTGAGCAAATCCCTTACGTTTTTCTATTTACGTCCATAACCGTCAAAGCGATTTAAATATAACTTTGACCGTATGCATTCTCACGTGTGATAAAATTTACCGTAGATACTTCTTTTTCTCATACTTTAGGATATTTAAAATGTTATTTGTTACAGTTTAATTAAGTTGAAATTACGCATTAGAAATTGCTTTTTCGTAGTTAAAATTACTTTACAAAATTTAAGAAGAAAAATAGTTTAGTTTTTATGATAGGTTGGTTTAGAGTCAATTTTTCAAAATTTAGAAGCGACGAAAACAGATCCTATTACATTATTTTTTTTGAGGCACCTTGACAATGCAGTTAATGCTAGTGACGTAATTTTTCAACTCGCTTCCCGAAAATCGTTCCGTTTTTATCGCGCTCACGATTTAAAGGAATTGGTTTTTTTTATGATTGGTGATTTGGTGTGAAATGTAGTATGGCGAAATCTGTTAAAATTTGAAAGAGTGGTGTCGACATCGAGATATAGACGAAGTTGGCTTTTGGAAGTTGGACGCGTGATGTGAACGCGGGGCCGCATTAAATTTACTTACACACCGCTGGGGTACTTGAAGCTGTCGTTTGGCAGCTGTCCTGATGTCTACTATTGAAGATCTTTAAGAGAATTCAATAACCCCGGTGACCATTGAAGAAGAATAGTGTTGATTTTAGTTTTTGTAATGTTTAGAAATAAAACACTGGTCATTCTTGAAAATATTTGAATTTGTTTTTTTTGTGAACTAGTAAAAGTACTTACGATAATTTAAATGTTTTCACTATTATTGTGTATAGTTTATTTGCTTGCATGCACAGTATTTAATTCACTAATATTTTACAATTAAACTTGTAATTTATTTAACCACCACGATTGTTTCACATATTCTCATAATGGAAATAGAAAATGTTCACCTATTTTTATGATGTTTGATACACAAATTAGAATGAACCAAAAACATTTTTGGCGTCTTTCCGCGTAAAAAATAAAATGAATTCTTTAATTCAATGTTTAATGCGCGTTTTTGTGAAGGTACTTGCATTACATTGCTTTTTATTTTTTATTTCGGAAAGTACGCATGATCCTCCGAAAACTCAAGAGCCAAAAAATATTACTAATACACAATATCTACGGGGTGATACATTTCCGATGGTAGAAGACAGAATGCCCGTTTTTTTATATCACAGATTCGCATTTATCTTTAAATCTATACATTTCTCGGAAGAATGCAAGAGAACAAAGTTTCTAAATCGAATGAGGAACACACCCCTGATCGCTGAAGATCAATGGCGTAATCAAACAACATTTGGGGGGCATAAAGTGAACCTGACTCCTTAAAAGATCACCCTGTAGATATTCAACATCACTAAAATAATCAAAACATTGATCTCCTAAAGAGTAATAAACGTTCTAAGTGTCCAATCGGTAGGAGTAATTTAAGAAAAACTAGAAAAATAATAAAATTTCAACAGCCTGTTTGTATATATATATATATATATATATATATATATATATATATGTGTGTGTGTGTGTGTGTGTATGTATATATTAAACCATTTGAACCGTTAATAATCATCTGGTTTTGGCTTAAATAATTCTCACTATCGAGTCCTTATAACTAGAAGTTGAAATTTAACTAATGTGAAGTTGCTGTATTGTGAGCGGCGTCCGATCCATTACCTATCATACGAGAAATACCTATACCGCTGTGCAAAGGAAAGGAGAGAACTCAGAGTGGTAAATTTATGTAAACTTAAGGTAATTACTTCCATATATTTTTTGTTTTGTTTGAGATTTTAATAGTGTTTTTCTAATTGTATTTTCCAGGCGGATTACTACGCTTTCTTATGTTTAGCTTTGCATAAAAGTATTTGGTCGATTGGCATTAAACTGTATTCACCCGTGATTCATATCATTACATCCTATGCGCTCTGTTTATTACATTCTGATTATTGTACACTAAAATTTCATACCACCAAAATTTGTCAAATTTATGTTTTGGCCGTTATCTCTTTAAAATGTTAATCAAAATTAAGGCACTACAGTATATGGTTTTGGGAATCTGAACCTTGCAAGCGTGAACCCGTTTTAACTAATAGATTTTACAAAATTGAATGTGTTGTTGTAACGAACCGCAAGTCATTACTACAAAATTTTTTTAATTAATTAATTATTTAACAATCAGCCCTCGTAAAAGAAATGATGTAAGCTTTCTTAGTATTCAAACACCTGCAAGACTTAATCTAATATTTCTTAGTATTCCGTATTACTCAGTACCTAACTTAATATTTCTTATTATTTCGTGTGATTGCACAACAAAAATTAATTTATTTCCACTCCAACGTAGATTTCATAAAACATCGAAAGTTTTATACGTCAGAGTAATCTCCGCCAATTACAAATAGGATTCCCCCAAACAGAAGCCACCACCGCCTACCGAGAGGCCTCTATAAAAACCGCGCCGCGCACCTTAAAGATAATATAATATATAGATCTCTATCTATCGGTATTTAAAAACGCGCCCCGTAAACGCATCCCGCCGCCGAGAATTATTTAGTTGGTTTCACCAGCTCCTGTATTAGTTAGTCCGTTAGACTAACTCCGATTCCAGAAAACCTGCACGTGACGATTGTTTGAAAGTAAATCGCCGCAGACCTAGTGATAGCCACCGCGAGTTTAGCTCCCTGTATTTGCGAACGCGCACCGCGAATCTTTTGCAAGTCGCTATCCTCGATCTTTGTGACTAACGACACGTAAGTCTGTAGAGTAATTCAGTACATCACACACACAAAAACCCCCAGACAGCAGCGGGTTAAGCCACGAGGCAGTCGGGAGTATACACATACATACACACACATAAACCCCTAGAGAGCGACGGGTCACCCCGGAGCAGTCGGGAGTGCCGAAAACACACACAAAAACCCCCAGACAGCAGCGGGCTAAGCCACGAGGCAGTCGGGAGTATACACCCGCATAGTACACACACAAAACCCCCAGAGAGCGACGGGTCACCCCGGAGCAGTCGGGAGTACGAACACTCACCACTATACCATATACCTGACGATGAGAGCTAAGTAGGACTGTATATACCTGCAGATTTTATCATTTACTCTCACTTACATGCTAAACACCTGAATTCACCAGCTCGCTGGCAAAGACCGAAGTGCCTGTAATCACAAACAAATTAAACGTAGAGTATCCGTCAAAGACCTGTCGTAGAAGAAAACCGTACACCGATAACCACGCGCTTAGTAACCGAATTTCAAGAAAACAATCAATTAATTGTTTTCCACCAGCTTATTCCGCAAGTACAAAAACCGCCTTTAATAAATACGCGTTTTGTACGTATACCAGTAGGTAACGTTCGGTTGTATCTACGTGTATTTCCTTCGTTTGCATCAAGCGAATCATCGCCATAAAATTACATCCCAGAAGATAACGTGCAAATATATTAATTATACAACCAAACTTGTATAATCCACCCAGTCTAAATTTAATGCGAGAATAAACCTCTGAAGATTGTTACACGTCCAAACCGCACTAGGCGTCGTGCATGCTTACTAATGTAAGCGGGTTGCCAAGCCAGCTAACAGGGAGATGGGCGTGGTCGAAATAATAAGTAAAATGAATGATTAATAAGCTCAAACACCTTACACTTATACTCAAATAGCTCAATTCGGGAAAATATGTCTCTAGGCGCCACCACAATCGAAACTTTGCTAATATAATTGTCTTAAGCTGGATGTTAATTAACCCTACTTGATTGTGGAAAGTAGGATTGTGCTTACTCGGTAAACTCCTATACGAAGGTTCTAAAACAAACACTCGTCCAAAACAATTCAACTCAAACTCAAATAAATTTAGTACTACCCAGGTTATTAAAAACTTTTTGAATACACCTCGTATACCAAAACTTCCAAAATAAAGTTTATCACTCAAATTCATTCACGTAACCAACAATTATATTTTCTACTTATTACTGAATAAAATATTCTTCATCAAAGATCGGTAATTAATTTTTAAAATTCTTAACATGAACGATATCTTTTAAATTTACTTTACTTTTTATAATATTTCTGAATCGTATTGACATTCGTAAACATTTAAGGTTTCAAAACTCAAACTTTTATTATACTTAATGAAATTTAAACTAACAGCTGATCTGTTAATTGTGCATTGCGCTAATGAAACAAACATGAAAATTTTGCAATCAACCTGGCTAATAAGACTTTCAGGTTGTTCCTTAAATCTGAAAAATTAAAATATGCAAAGCTTACTTTTAAAATTGTCAAAACAAGATCACCAATTAAGTAAATGTTACATCTGTGTTTCATACCTGGCTAAATAAACAACAAAATAAAAAGATAACGATAAATATATATTGTCCTGCATAAAATAATCAAAAACAAATGTTTACATACACAAGGATATTTACATATACCTCAACAACGTGGTTGAAAATCAAAACCACACGTCACTACCAATTTCTGCAAAAATTCTTAATACTATACAACCCAACACAACATAATTCGAGAACGATTATCTTTTCGCTTCTAAGCTAATTAATATTTAATCACATTACACAAATGAACTAAACCAAAGAGATAATCGTGCTTTACTAAATTTTTAAAGTACTTAAATATAAACCTTACTTAAAATCGTCCATTAATCCTTGGATTTTCTTTCTTCCGTAAATCAAATATTTGTAGTCCATTAGTACTGCTTAAAATTGCCTGAAGCACATTACAAAAGGCTCAACAAAACTTATTCCTCTGTGCACTCACAAATAGTCTAATAACACGTAATAAGCTGTATACGTTTGGTTGCCTCCTAAAATTTCTAGCAACCTTTACACCACTTTAGTCCCTTATACAAATAAAACTTTCAATGTCATATAACGTTACTTAAACATTGGCTTAATATCCAACGAACGCTTCGTTCACTTAACAGGTGGTCTCAAATACTTTTAGCTGAATCTCGTTACAAGGACACGCGCTGCACTTAATACTTTAACATAACATCTGTTATCTTTTATAAATCTGCTTACGCACTTATTATTTTCTTGAAAATAAACAAACTAATTTTTATCTTCAACCTCAATATTATTATTGTTTTATTTATGAATGTATTTTACGATTCATCCCCGGTTCGGGTTACGCAGTTGTTTAAACAATTACTGCCTCATTAAAATTCACAAATATACTCCAACATCCTCACATTCTATCACACTACCTTCGCACGCGCGTTTCTCACCAACAGCCAAAAACGAAAAAGCTTAACTAACTAACTGTAACTAACTCGTCGATCTCTGACTTTCCTATTTATAACTTCAGTCATCCATCTTTAAACATGTCTTCCTTCCGCGTTATATTCTCCAATAATATTCATTCAAAATTCCCTAGTTCCAACAGCTGCTACCCTCTATACAAGCACGCGTGTAATTACAATACATCGCCATATTTGTTTTCACTTACAAATTTTACAATTACTTCATGAAGAAATCACTTTTCGTCATTACATTCATTCAGTGGCCACTCTGGACCATTACGCAACTTTCAACAGTTATCTCCAACCTGCGCTCGATTTGCTTCCGCAACATTTGCAAAAATAAGCCCCGTCTAAGGTCTCAAATTCCATATACATACACATATTCTCAAAACAAATTGCACAACATTACAAAACCCTTCGGAAATTAACACTTAAACATACCCAATCTTTCTCTACATATTTTCTAAAACATTCTACACTTATTCTTCACATTTTCTGACCAAGATTACTCATTTATCCAACAACATTCCATCTCTAACGGCAGCAAAACAGTAGCAATCCAGTGGAAAGCATTATCGTCCCTTCGTCAAATTTCTCTTCACATTGACATTCATCAAAATCTAATTATTCCAACACTAAAGTCTCTATAACATTCAAATACACGTATCTACATACAGAATTATATTTCTCCTACATTTCCAGTGGCGTATCATACACCCACATATATTATGCATATACACAAAAAAAATTTTTTTTTTTTCGTTCAAGCTCAATACACTCGTGCTCAAAACACGTAATACACGTCATTATAACATCCTACATACAGGGTGCGTCATCGCAACCTGACAAGATGTCATATTTTCGACCATAATAGATCGCGAAAGTCAATTGCTTCACGAAGCATGCGCGCCTGTCCATCTTCCAGAAATTACTGAAGGTAAAGAGCAGCAAGCAATTAGACCGGTACAACCGTCATGCGTGCAATCGTGAACTCGGGATATCGATTTTCACTAGTGACCTAGATTCACGCAAACCTCGTTTTGAATAACCAGTAGTTTGTTTATAAATTCTTTTCTACTGTAAACAGGGCCGTGTCCAGCATAAATAATTAATTAAACACAACGTTATTAATCATTTAAATATTACGGTCATCATTGAGTGTAACTAGGGAGTATTAATATCTATTTACAGAAACGAGTGCGACAACAATAAGCCGTCGTACCGAGCGAGTGGAAGGAAGGAGGACATTCAAACTTGCCGTCCAAACCGAGTGGACGCCCCCGACGCCGCCGTCTAAAGCTTAAAGGCAAATTGTTTCCTCATTTTACGTTTATGTTAGTTGTTAACCAGGGAATTTAGTATAAGTGTGAATATATTAGAATTGTATGATATAGGAAAATATATTTTTAAACCGTTTTATTTTAATTATTTTATGTGGGCAGTGTAGAGCTAAAGATTAAATATTCCAACGAACCCACCCCCCTCTTTAGTTTATAATCTAAAGACCGATTGCAGTTTAGCCGCGGCAAATATAAAAATTGTGTAAAGGACCTTACATAGTAACCTATATATATATATATATATATATATATATATATATATATATATATATATATAGCGCCAGTGAATTGGGGTGCTATTTCGTACAAAGTGCAAAAGTATATGTGACATCATTCCTTCGTCATCGCGTATTATTATTTACGTGGTACCAGATTAAAATATCAAGATGTTTTGATTACGTTCAAGTTGCAGAGTGGTTAATTTATTCTATGGGAATTTCAATTTATGCAACTCTACAGCGACAACGTTTAATTATTTTTTATATTCTTAATCAAAGCTTTAACATAACAATTTGTGGGAGCGCTCCTTATTAGATTATTTGCTATTTTGTTTTCTTATAGATATAATTTTGTTTTGCAATTTAACGTAACGTAAACATAGAACAAATAAGATCGTTGACCGTTCAGCTTGTCTATTCGCACATCATATTATTGCTAACGCGTGTAAATATTTAGAAGCTTTGTGGGAAACATTGGACGGAGGCTGTTAATTCACTGATTCAAGCAAGCAAGTTTTTTGTTTATTTGGAGCCTGGATGTGAATTACGATCCTTACATTGACATTTATAAACATTCTGGCGCGTATGGGATTCAAGATTTGCTCTTATTGAACCCTTCCTTTATTCTACTGAGCTACCGGACCCTTTCTTGTCTGTTACTTTCGATCTACTGCCATATTCGCGAAAATCAGATAAAGTTTGGCAAAATTCCACATTCTCGTTTTACGTAAATCCGGTACAAAACTCGTTCGGTTCCAAAAATCGACTCCCAATATGAACTGGTGCGGTATATCCGGTACGACCAGAACATTAATAGTCACAACTCTTCCCTTAATTTCCATGGGTACGGTAGCTGATTCGATACTTTTAACTGGTTGACCATTAGCCACGAAACAACTAGACGTAAGTTGCATATTTAATTCAACTTCTAGTTAGTTCAATTTTTCCCATCCTTTATTACCTATAATGGTCTTCGATGATCCATTATCTGATAACCCTAACATTTCTTGACCAAACATTTTGACTAAAATGAACGACTTATCATCAGAATCCTTCGAACGAAATATGTAATCTAATACAAGTTTAATTGTTGAAAAACTTAATTCATTTCTTGACCTTAAACTGTTATAACACATTGCCGCCTTCACAAAAATCTTAAAAGACAACGCGGCTATTTACCTGCTCGTTTCCACATTAAGCATTTAGGACAATCCTTACCGGTGAAATCCACCTTCCCACAGCGGTAACAGTATCGGTTCTTCTTCGACTCACGACATTTCGATGCAATATCGCCAGGCTTCTGTCAATTCCAACAGAGTTTATTTCCATTATTATTCTCCCTTCGCTTTACTTCCGGCTTACGAGATGAAACCTGTACCTATTGTATAGACACTTCCTTAATTTCAAGATTGCTAGCCTCTGACGGGGCTTCTACCATATAAGCTAAATCCATTTCTAGTCCAGAACGCTTCCGCGGTATGTAATTGTTCACGGCTTGATCACGCTGCTCAATCAAACGTCCGCACTTAATTAAATCGTTAACGGAATTAATTTCAGCCAAGCCAAATTGTGCTTTATACGATGGGGCGATATTTTTCTTCATGGTCTTCCGTTGCTTGTCTTCGGGATATTTTTCGTTCAATAACGAAAATAAAGTTCACATAACAGCTATATAAATTCCTATAGAGTCGTCAGTTCCTTTATTACGACGATTAAGTTCGTCTAACAACCTATCGTCATAGTCCACTGGTTAGAATTGAACTTTTAACAATTCCAATCAATCTAATCAATCTAACGTTACAGGTAAGTAAATCCAAACATGTCGTGAAATCTGTAATTCCAAAATTCGTTCCAAAAATGCGCTTAATGACTTAACAACTTAGAGTCCCCAAAAAATTTTAAATTCCATTTATTTGCAAAAATATTCGTAACAGGTGAGGTACTTAAATTTATATTACTAACAGGTGTCGGAATATCTGGATTCAAATTTTGAAGATTCTAACGATGAACTTTTTAAAACAACTCGCTTACCTAAAATTTCATATTTACACTGAAATAAAGCAACCTCAGGAGACATTTTAACGTCAATATCCGTTTTCGGATCGGAATTATTAATTCTACCTAATAGATACTTAACTTTAGTTTTGATAGTCACCAATGTTCTCGTCGACGGATTAATTTTAACCTCTCCCAAAAGTTTTCCTAATTCGTTTAGTTTCTTCAATCGCAATTTTGTGAGTTTCAAAATCAAAGGTGTACTCTGGACGATGCGTAATTTTTTTATTACTTACTTCATTATAAACGTGCGTTACATAGTGCGCAAAGACGTAATACCGGACGTCATATTTTCGCCTCGAATGGCCACCTCATACTTAAGGTCACTAGTGCCAAGCCGATCTACACTCATTTAGTAAGTTAACTTAAAATTAATACGCGAAATATTTAACAAATAACAAAATATAAATACGACAAGGCTATCCTAAAATACAACCAAAAAATCGAGAAAATATGCAATAATCTGCCCTAAAATTTTCAAAACAAAAAACTAGCCATACACTTTGGACGCCAAACTGTATCTGTTACGAGCCAAAAAGGCAGTAGATCGGAAGTAAGAGATAAGGAAGGGCCGGTAGCTCAGTGGAATAAAGGGGCGGACGTATTACTAATTTCGTCTGTTAGTCAAATATACTGTAATGCATTCTACTACAAAAACTTGTCTTTGGGAAGTTGGGACTGACGAACTTATTGTATTTATTGGTATATTATATTTGATTCGGTATGTACCTGTCCCAAGAACAAAAACGTTTTGGGAAGGACGTGATGGTTCTCGCAATACTCTTGTCGTGAGTTCAATGAGGCGTAATAGATTCGAAGAAATATTCATATTTGTCCATGCTGCTGATAATTTAATTTTTGTCCAAAATGACAAGATGGAAAAATTACGCCCCCTTATTGACGCAATAAATGAAAAATTTGTAAAATATGCACCGGTCAGCTCTTACTTGTCTATTGATGAGTCAATGATACTATATCTTGGACGGAACGTGTGCAAACAATTTACTAAAAATAAACCTAGTCGCTTTGGCTACAAATCATGGGTCCTACCATCTCCTTTTGTCTACTGCCTAAATTTTGAAATACACCAAGGGCGTGATATCCAACAGATCCTGAAAAGTTAGGCCTTGGTGGAAGAGTTGTTTATAACTTCGCAAATTTCCTAAAGAAACAATATCCAGACATAGAATTTTCATTATTTTTGACAATTATTGCAACAACTCAGCTCTCATTTACATAAAATGGGTTTTGGGGGTACCGGTACTGCCAGAGATGATCTCATTGAGAATTGTCCGATAGAATCTGGAAAAGTTATAAAAAAACAAGATAGGGGACTATACGATAGCGCTTTCGATGAGCAAAACAGCGTTATGTGTGTAAGATGACACGATAACAATGTGGGGACAATGTTATCTAATAAATATGGAGTTGCGGAAAGTACTTTAGATATTCAGCAAAAAAAGAAAGTAGAAATCATCCAACCCCTCCCCCCTCTTGATCCTTACTACTGATTGACTACATTCTGAACTCCGACTACCAAGAAAATCAATTAACTAATCCCTTCCCTATAATTTCGTCAACCTGTCGTCTCTCCAGAAATTCGACCTCTAATTATCCATCAGACTGATGTAAGCGGGATACGGCTTTCTCATGAGGAAACGCAATACTTTTTTAATTAACCTGAATTCAAAACCTGCAAATACAGCAGATCAAATATAGTATTTCGCAAACAAAATGTAATTCTTTATTAATTGACCTGTTCGTGAAATAACAGGTTTAGCGATAATGTCAACATTTTAGAGAAACAATCTACGATGAGAGATCATCGGTAATAAAATGGTACATTACAAATACGTGTGGCACCGTGAAACGAAATCAAAATAATAATTATGCCTGAGAATGGAAACAATACATTGCGTCTTCGACATTTCAATTCTAGAATAAACTGTAAACAAAGTTTTACCTAGTAATGTATAAAAAAATCATTCCCACCGTTAATTCTCAATAAAAAGGAATTTTCCTTACCTCTACTTATTTTTTATTCGTAATATTTCTCCAAGCTTTTTATCCGTGCATACTTCCTTAGCTTCCGCAAGATTGATACAGGGTCTGTGGCATGCCCTTTTATTTTTAAAACCCCTTACCTTTCTTTTATCATACATTTTACTGCATTCAGCCAAGTTTCACGCGGCATACCAGGTCCGGCCTTAGCTCGAACTTATATTGGCTTCATAAACCTTGCGTTGTCCATTCTCTCGATGTGACCAAACCAACGTGGTGTACTACTTTTATAACTATCCATCATCGTTTCTTCTTGGCCACACTCCTTCATTATACACTCATTCTTCACCTTATCCTTTCTCGCTTTAATGCATGCGTTTCTCATCATACCTACGGCATTTGCTTTGCTTTCGTGCATTTTTTGACATATCTATGTCTCACTTTCAAACAGTACTGATGGGAGAAACACGCCACTACGGATCGCTCGTTTCGCTGCTACGCTTAGGCTTTAGTTTTTCATTATCGTCCATACCCTTGCAATCACTTTCCTTCCAGCATTGACCCGACGGTCAATGTCGCCATCCATTGTATCATCTACAGTGAACATTCTACCCAATAACAACTCGTTTACATGTTCCACAATTTCATCATGTAAGCTAAATACTCTACTCTCGTTTTCACGCTTCCATAAAAATACACCTACAGTCTTTAAAAAAAAATCTTCTTCCGAAAACACAGGAAGCAAGTCACAAAAGGCTGATGCGAGGGGAACACCCCAATGAGGAAAGCTGCGATAATCAACGGTGTGTGGTGACAAGTAGGTCTGTTTCACACGTCATCAGAAGAACGCCTACAAAATACTGACATAACTGTGGCGTACCTCCGCCAATAAATCATTGCCGGCTGAAACCTTACACTGGAAGAAGTAACAACTCAAACCCAGTGACACAACTCGGCTGTTCAAGCAGCTTTCAAAAGCAAAAGTGATAAACGCGTGCGGGTTGAGGGGCTTACCCCACATCAACTACCACCAACGATATATTGCCCAGAGTCTGCTTTTCCACCTATTTTCATTTCATTTCATTTATAGACATTCGTTTTTCTTTTGTTAAAATAGCCTTTTCTAAAAATGTTCTATTTTGTAATATTTCACAAACCATGCAGTTACGGAAATGCACACACCTTCTTATGTGTTGGTATTGTTTCAGTCTTGATTTTTGTAATACGTTAGTGTAATACCCCACTCAGTAACGTGATAATTTCACAGCTCACATATATATTTGTGTTTA